>WAAB01013208.1:0-34153 GCA_013389865.1 Piaya cayana
AGACATAAATAAGAAATTTTGAGCAAATTTCCTGATGAAAACATAAAAAACCAAGGTAATTTATCTCCAAAGGAAGTCAGGAAGGCTTTCTTTTTGTGTACATGTAAAACTAACCTGGAAAAAACAAAGATGTGAGAAAGTACCCTGAAGGAATTATACTATTTCAAATTCTAATTCTTATTATTTTACATGTACTTTAAAAGTTTTAACTCTAAAATCATGAGTGCTTGACTTTTTTCGTTAGTACTGTGAATTTACGTCAATAATCTAAAAGCTTTTTCTGAAAAATTATGTACTCTTGGACTCCTCCAATATTTATCATTGGTAGACACACAACTGTAAATTGGCTCTAAACACACAGGTGTACATATCAGTTTGGACTGCATCCACTGTATTTCTGAATTCCAGCTAACCACAGGAAGTACACAAGATAAAGTTCTGTAGCATCCATGTGTAGCAAAGGGAGCCAAACTAATTTTACTTGGCTAATGAATGTCTAAAAGAAAAAAAAATGCAGCTGAACATATTGAGCAACTTAAACCCAACAAGATTCAGTGTGATTACAATAGCTAATGTAACAAATGTGCAAACCACCAGCTGCTAGAGATGACATCTTTTTTATGTGACAGATTTTTTTCTTTACTCTCCAAATAAATGGATCAAGTACTCATTACTTCACAGTGCTACAGAACATGCAAGATGATCAGGAAAAAAAATTATCCTGTAAGATGATCAGGAATTAGAGGTTTTTTTAAGTTACGATTGACAACATTTTAATGAAAAGTCCTTACATCTGTAATTAATTATTCTCAATTCTTACTCCTTAAACATTTTGTTAGCAATATGAAAGAGACATAATGCTTAAGATCACAATGATCTCTCTTTATCTCTTCGGTCTAAATAAAGCCAGAAAAGAGCTTAAATGAATGACGAAATATAGCAAATGATGCACAATACTATGTTCTTAAGTACAGCTTTGCACTAAACCAACACTGATCATTATTTTCAGTGAAGGAAGAACTAAAACCTAGAAATTTGGTTTTAAATAAATACATAAAAGGTAGTTTATGTTCAACCTTCACTTCTTGCACGCTGAAGATGCTATCGTGCTGCACAGCCTCAAGACTGAATTTAACTGGACCTGCTGGTATAATAATAATACAATAATTTTGGGCTTATATTCCTAGGTCTGTGAATTGTGAGTGTAATTAAGCTCTCACAAATTAGTTTGGAAAGGAAATTTCCAGAAAGCTACCTGGAGGGACATGTGGCCAATCGTTTGTACTTGAGTCAATAAACATATGGATCACACAAGACCATAACAATTCAGAATTCTACCAGCACCAAAAAATGGTGCATTGTAGCACAGGTTCATGTTTTTTAAGGAATTAATGACCCGTAAATCCATTACACTAACACCTCTTCTTAAGTGATCAGAGCTTTGTGTCTCCAAATGTAAACTGTTGCCTGAGAACGCTTATGGATATTTCTTGGGAAACTAATTATCACACTCTTTTCCCTCTCCTCCCTACCTAGGAGGAATGTGCAAATCCCATTGAAATAAGAGTTATGACAAATGCACTGATAAAGTTTTACTGGCAAGAACAGTCGTACATAAAAGGACTAAACTTACTTTTTTTCATCAGCAAAACTGGCATTTTAGAATCCAGGTGTAAGACAGGCTGTGTGCTCTTCAGCCCTACAAATTTTTAAAAGGTTGATGTTTTTGTCATTACTCTTTAGGTTATTTTCAATTACATACATTTTTGTTACTCACAGTTCAAAATAATCTTTTTTTTTTTTTTAAACAATCCCGTACATTTGGCAGAGACTCACTCAAACTGTCAGATGACTGTAGAGATAACTGACTTCTGACTCAATTGGTATGTTATTCTAACTTTTAGGATTACTTCACAAATCTGCTTGCTATGATTTCAGTAAATAAATACTATTTATATATAATGAATATAGCATACAAGTAAATATACTTTTTTCATTAAATACAAAGGGGTGTAGTTGGCACCAGTCTATTTATCACAAGCACAACACAATGTTTTGCTATCATTTCAGTGCATAAGTGTAGACTGTAAACAACAGACACTTGGTATAGTTCCCATAGAAGTGCGAGGTAAAACTGAAATGGAAATGGAAGCCCCAGAAAGCTCTTGCTTTCCACACCTATGCTGGATGTGGATGCAGAGGCCAAGAAGGGCTCCAAGCCACCTTCCCCCGTCTTTTTCTTGTACGACTAAACTTGTTCCCCTCACCTCAATATCCAAGAAAAGTCACAGGACTGCAGTGGCACCAGTCTTGGTCACAGGGACTAGAGAAAAATCTACTCACACTTGTCTTCTCAATTTAGAAGAAAGTACTGATACACTGAAACTGCTTTGCACCACTGAAAAATTTAAAGTCATTTCAATAGTGCAGGGATCTTTCCTTTCATGTCTGAACAGTGCTTAATATGACTGTGCTCCACCCTGATCAAAGCTCAACATCAGTTTTATAGTAAGAACAATCTTTGCAGTCTTCCTCTTCTCTGGTTCTGAAGTGTAAATTTTAACTTAAACATCTATACATCTTTAGGTTTCCTATCTATTCTAGGAAAAAAAGCTGTATGCTGCTTTTACATTAAAGTAAAATTAAAGTACATTTTACATTAAAGTAAAATATTTACTGTACTTTTATTTAAATTAATCTAATTACAGCTTCAAGCCATCATTAAGCACACGGGTGGTCCCTTTTCTTTCAAGATAATTTGCTCTTTTCCTATACTTTGCTTCAAAGTTTAAAATTATCTGTTTAAAGTAGTCTTCCCAGGAAAAAAACAATACTAAAGTCTTTCAGGATAACAAGAAAATCTCTGAGAGTCTATTTGTTTACAGAGAGTTAAACTAGCAGAGCACCTTAGAATACAGGCAACAGGAAACAATTCTTTTTACCTTCTGCGAACCTGTTCCTGACTTCTAAAAAGAGAAAAAGATTAGATATTTTTAGCCTAAAATATGGAATAGCACTGTAATTTTAAAGACTCTTCAAACAGTTCTTTGGTTCGTGAAACCCCCAAAACTTGGGCCTCATACTTCTTCATTTATACTTGTTCTCTGTCTGGTTGAAGAGCCACACAGAGCCACACCACAGAATACTATCAATTTTCAATGGCAGCATTTTACATCCATTTGGCAGGAGAAAAACAAGGTTAAGAATACAGAAAGGAACGGCTAATAATAAGTAAAAATAAAAGATATGCTGAAAGTTATTTCACCCACTCTAATCTTCTTTATATCTTTATAACTCTGTTAATTCTTTTTGCGTTCATCTAGATAAATATAGACATACTTAGCATCTTGATGTAACTGCAGTTCGCTACGTTCCTGTAGGTTGGTGAGGGATAAGTTAGTAAGTAATTTAAGTTACAAAAATTGAAAAATGCCCTCTTAAGAAACTAAACTACATTCTGAATACAGGTTTTATTTTAAACTCAGTTCCGAATTAAAGGGAAGCTTGCTGGGATGCTATTCTATTACAAGTATTTGCCTCCTAGGGGGTGACCATTCTATTGGAATTATACTCTGCAGAGAAAATCTTGGTCTCACACTCTGCTGCTTGGCTGGGAGGCCACATTCATGCCAATTAGGCCTTTTTGTTTCTTTGTGCTTTTATTACTGAGGTTGAAAGTACCCACTAAAAAATGAAGTACTGATTAGTAAATTCTTAAATTCTATTGCAAGACCATAACTGCACCTTCTCATACATTATTCCTTCAATATCCATCACATTTCCACAATGCCTTGCCCTCAGCAAGTTCACAGATGACACCAAGCTGAGTGTTGAGGTTGATACCTCTGAGGAAAGGGGAGCCATCCATGGGGAATGTGTCAAAACCTCATGAGGTTCAACCCGGCAAAGTGCAAAGTCCTGCACCTGGATCAGGGAACTCTCAGTTTAGATACAGGCTGGGAGATGAAGATATTGAGAGCAGCCCTGTGGGGGAGGANCGCTGGGAGATGAAGATACTGAGAGCAGCCCTGTGGGGGAGGACCTGGAGGTCCAGGTGGATGAGAAGCTAACCGTGACCTAGTGATGTGTACTTGGAACCCAAAAAGGCCAATCGCATCCTGGCCAGCAGGTCGAGGGAGGTGATTCTGCCCCTCTACTCTGCTCTGGTAAGACCATATCTCGAACACTGCATCCAGCTCTGGAGCCCTCATCACAGGAAAGACATGGACTTGCTGGAGTGGGTCCAAAGGAGGGCCAATGAAATGATCAAAGGCCTGGAACACCTTCCCTATGGAGAGAAGCTGAGAGAGTTGGGGTTGTTCAGCTTGGAAAAGATTCCAAGAAGACCTTACTGCAGCCTTTCAGTACTTAAAGGGGACTTATAAGAAAGTTGGGGGAAAAAGTTTAGCAGGGCCTGCAGCAACAGGACAAGGGTTAATGGTTTTAAACTAAAAGAGAAGTTTAGACTAGATATTAGGAAGAAATGTTTAATACTGAGGATGGTGAAACACTGGAACAAGTAGCCTAGAGAGGTGGTAGATATCCCCTCCCTGGAAACATTCCAGGTCAGGTTGGATGGAGCTCCGAGTAACCTGATCTAGTTGAAGATCTTACTGCAGGGGTGGTTGGATTAGATGGCCTTCATGGTCCCTTCCAATTTTTTTATATTCTTGTTTGTCAAATATCTGTACCTCCATCAAATACTAAAATCTGTCTTTCTGTCACTGTATGATATTAACCTCTTAAAACCTGTAGCATACCTTCTGCTTAGCAGCCATCACTATACTCAAAATATTCAGCATGCATTCTTATTTAACATCCATTAGCCAATTTTAAAGCACATAATTAAGAATATTGTGAGACTTAACTGGCTTATCCTCAAGATGTGCAATCCAACACAAAAGAATAGGAAACTATGACATTAATGAAAATTGATTATGATTAATGGCCTAGACTATTTTTATACCCCTTATTTTCGTAAGCATCTTTTTTATCAAGTCCTCATGTTCATAAGAGTTTCCTCTGACATTTTTAGTTTTTTTATTCCAAGTTTTCAAGGTTACATACTTTTTAACAAAAGCAAGAAAAAAATCAGTCTGTAGAATGCACTAAGGAGATGAAATTGTCTTTAAGTCAGTCTCAGTGTGCAACTCTTACATTTCTCCTTTATATAAGTTAATCTTACTGATATGCAGCAAATGCCAGTGAACACAGCCTTGTATTACACATTCTGTTGCTATACCTAGCAGTCACTGGAAGGTATGCAGACAGCACAAGTTGCTGAAAAGTTGGCAAAACACTACAACAAAGGCAATGCAGAAATTTATCAAGTCTACAAAGAGCAATGGCAACCTACTCTGTCCTTTCTGGGAGGCTGGGTTTTAAAAACAAAGGTTCGCTACAGAACAAGAACAAAAATCCACAAAGACCCAGAATCACCCACACCAAAAAACTAGTAGAGGTGAAAGCTTTAAGGTTGATTTCTGAAATGTAATTCTAAAGTAGTAAAATCAGCTACAATGGAAGTGTAATTCAGAGTCATATACCAGGTAGATGAAAAACAGGGCACTAGCTCCAGCAACCAAAAAGACTTTCTTCCTCCATTCTATGCCAAAGGTTAAACTATTCTAAATAAAACCCATGTAACTCACCCTGACACCTCCCCCACCTCAAAGTGTCCATCTTTTAAAAGGTCCAAAGGCATATGGACAAAACATATACACCTTTTCTGGCAGGCTTGGTTGATGCCACACACATTTTTTCTGTTAAGAAGTTCCAAGGTAAATCTATTAGAGATAGTCCATAAGGATTTGCCAGTTTTTCATCTCAATTCCTCTTTTAATGTTCTGTCTCTCTATAGAATATTTCTGCCTTTATGGCTTTTTTTGTTTGTTTGTTTGGGGTTGGTTTGTTGTTAGGTTTTTTGAGTTTGTTTCGGTATGCGTTTTTTTGCACATTAGTATCATACTTCTAATCAAGCAACTTCCTCTCCTCATCAACCATATTTGCTTTATCTGGTGTCATGGGGCAATATTACATGATTCTGGGTGATTGTTTTCAAATGCCTGGATGACTAACACGGTTTTTACTTGAATATCTCTAGGAGGTCCCTATGACTCTCCCTTATGAATATTTTACATATTTGGTGTGATCAGGTTTGGCAATTTACCCTCGTAAAACCCTTCTATGATACAGAAATGTTATGAACATTTTACAGATAGGGAAGATAGGGAATGGGGGAACAGAGTAGAAAAAGATCCAGCTTATTAAGGTATCTAGATGCTTAAAAACGCCTACTGGGATTTTCAAGGGTCCTCTAACATGTAACTCTTTTTGAACTAACTGAAGATTTTCCACTAAATGCCTAATTTGTATTTTTAGTTTTCTGAAAACCTTTAAAATCTGACTCACCCATGTCACCCTTTAAATTCAGTGGACCAGCGCATTTAACCTGCAACTCATTAGCCCTTAAACTTATGCTCTAAGTACTGTGCAGTATTTCTCATAACAGGGCAAATTAAATGAAAAATAAAGATGCTGTGCATACCACAGGCATCCAGTCTCTTCCTATCCCACTCCTTCTTGCCCTCACAGTCTGAGTCCCCTCTGACAGCACAGAGCCTTACAGATAACCACATCAGATGTCAGGCAAGGAACAGGTGGATTCCCAAAGATCTGGTTACTCAGTGCTGGGACTGAGGGGTGCTGGGAGTTTGAGCTTGCAGGCAAACCCTGATATCAGGCTCAGCAAACCCCCAGTTCACTTGATCCCTCAGCTAAGGTTTGATTTTTCCAATATTCCATAGATTTTATTAATTCCATTGCTTTCCCACTGATTTTTTTTCAGTAACTTCTGCAGCTTTCCAGCCCCCTATCATTCACGTAACAGAGCCAACACATGTAAATGGCTCAAACCAATGTGTTATAAAATCATCTGTATCCCTGCCCACAGCAGAGAGGTTGGGACTGAATGATCTTTAAGGACCCTTCTGACCCAAACCATTCTATGAATCTATGGAGAAATACTACAATTTTTGTACAAAAGCTAATCATGTATGTTTTCTAGCTACAACTTTTCTCAGCACTCACAAAGTTGTACCCATGCCTAAGGGAAACTTACTTAGTCTGGCTAATGCACGTCACATTTCCACCACGAGGCAAGAGGGCAATGGGGAAGGGAGTTATAAGAGGACAGTTTCATCTTTTGCCTACTTCTGCCAAGAAGATGCTGGTTTTCAGGGCAGGGTTTCTGCCTACCCCCACATTTAGACCACCAGTGGCCAGAAAGTGAGGGGATCAGTTGTCAGGGCTTTGTAATGCCATTTCCCCATGGTTAAGTCAATGAAACTCACTATGTACATAAAGCTGGATTTGGTTAATGTACTGCTGTTTGATTGTGAATCATATTACTCATTTTTTGAAGTCCTGTACATTGTCTTCTTAAAGCCTGTACCATCACATCCAAGGACCACCTAAACAAAACACATTGGTAGCCCATTTACTGAGGCAATATACATATTTTAATCAAAGAACCATGACAAGGTAAATTAATAAATTCCTGACATTGCTACTCTACAGAGGTGGTTTCCATGACTGGGTTTATGGATAACATGTTGTCTGCGAGACCCTCTGAGACCGACTGCAGCTGCAAAAAATAAAAATGTTAAAATCGAGGCCAATAGGAAGATGCTGCCTGCAGCATAATTGCTCAGTGTCGCTGCACATTGACTGGCGGAGGTTAGGGACCGCTGCTCTGTGTAATCGAGCAGGTTTGCAACAATACCAGAAGGCTGTTGTATAATGATGGTTTAAGCAAAACAGGTAGAAATAAACAGAGATTTTAATTTTTTTTATCTTTAGGTAGAGGTGATAAATTTTTACTGAGCACATCCTGTTTTATAAATGCTTCCAAACAGATTATGGGTAGTCTTTTTGCCTGAGGCTGATGGAAAAAAAAAAAAAGAAAAGCAGGTAGCTTCTGAAAGAAATCTGAAAAGCTGCTATCCAAGTAGCTGAGGTTAAAATCTCCACATGCATTTCAAGTAATTTAGTATTCAAAGCAAGCACTGATTTAAGTAGACATTTTTGGAATCATCACCTGATACAGAAATATGTGATTGATTCCTTGGTAAATGATAATTACAGAAAATCACAGGTGTCTGTCACAAAAAAATTACTGCTTATATGAACAAAGTAATTAAATCTGCCTATATGAACAAAACAATTAAATTGCATAATTTTAAAGAATCCTTATGAAACCTTACATGAATCATTTTGATTTGAGTATTTTTCAGTGAGTGAAAAGTCAGAATGGCAGCAAGTAGCTTTGGATACAAGCAAATTGAATGTCAGGAAATTCCTTACAAACTTATTGTGATAGCACATATTTTCCCCCATTTTTCCCCTTTAGTTTTACTTGTTTTCTCCAGGGCTTTTCACATATCCAGCTGTCAGTAAGTCGTAGTCTGAGTGTTACTTCAGACCCACCAAATTACAGAAAAATGTTTGAGAGTGTCATTAGACTGCCCTATGCTAAACAAAATAATTTTTTTCCAGAGGATATTAAAGAAGTTGGTACTGAGCTGTGATGATCAGCTGATCTAACAGCAAGGCTTCCCAGTACTGCAAATGTTTATCAACTCCTCTTTTAACTCCCTAATGTTCTCATACTGAGCAAACTCATCTTAATGGTGTAAAAATAAATATAATAAACTCCTACTTCAAATTGCAATTTGTCTTTCCCCTATGGCCAGAGATGTACAGAACATAATCAATCTTTCAGTATTTTTGTGCAGCTGGAGCTCAGCTGCCTTATTAAAAACCTTCCTCAAGTTAAGTTTTTGAGTCAGTGATGCCAACACATGAAAAGGCAACCGTAACGCAAACATGCACTCACAAAACCACTCAGTGCACACCTCCTCAGACCTACAACCTGCACATCTTCTACAGAATTGCAGGAAATAGTCTTTTTAGCTTGTGAAACACAGAACTGAAAAGTTAGGTGAAATTGTGCCGCATTTAAACCGAGCTACAAACACACTCCCCCCCCCCTGCCCACACACACACACAGAACTCCCCTCCGCCTTTACAACTAAACCCAGAGCTTTGGGGAGGGCCAGGAGCAGCCCCCTCGCCTTGTGACACTGCAGCAAAGCCACGGAGGCGGCAGCACCGGGAAGGGATGCTCCGACCCGCTCCAGGGCCGGGATGAGCCCAAGCGAGCGGCTCGGGGTGGGAGATGGGAGAGGGGGGTACGACGGAGAAAGTTGCCTGCTATCCCGAGCAGTTCACACCCGGATCCAGCGGGGAGAGCCGCAGAACGAGGGGGATGCAGCTCCGCCGAGAGCTGGAGCCGGAGACCTGGCAGCACCGGCCGCGCATCCCAGCCCACACGAGCCTCCTCCCGCGGCCGCGCAGCCCAGTCCCCCCCAAGCACCCTCCCGCGGGCGTCTCGCCCCAGCCCCGCGCTCCCCGTCCTCCCCTCGCCCCCTGGAGCAGCCCCCGCCGCAGCGGCAGGAGCCGGCAGCCGGAGACTCGGCATCACGGGGCGCGGCGACGCGCAACCCAGCCCGGACGAGCATCCTCCGGCGGGCGGCTCGCCCCAGCCCCGCGCTCCCCGGGGCAGCCCCCGCCGCACCCGCAGGCCTCGACCCGCTGCGACCCGGCCTCCGAGGGACGGGGACGGCCGCCGGTCCCCGCGCCCATCCCGCATCCCCCCCCGGCCGTACCCGAGTCGGTGAGGCGGGGCCGGGCTCTGTCCCGCAGGTAGTAGATGAAATCGCGGCAGTTCTCGTTCTCCACCGCCCCGACGGAGCACAGCTCGGCCAGCAGCTGCAGCGCTTTCTGGCAAATCTCGTCCTCCCTGTCGCCGGGCATCGCCCCCCGAGCATCCTCGGGAGCGCCGCGGAGCCCTGCGGTCAGCGCCGCCGCCTCCCGCCCGCCTGCCCCCGCCCGCGCCGCCGCGCCGCCACCCGCATCCTCCAGCAGCGCCGCGCCCCCTCCCCGCCGCCGGCTCCCGCTGCCCAGGAGGAGGAGGAGGAGGAGGAAGAGAAGAACCCGGGGGGGAGGGGGGGTCCCACCAGTTGAATGCGACCGCCCCAGCCGCGCCGCCTGCCGCCCTCCTCTCCGCGCCCCCGCGCCGGGATGCGGAGGGAAGTTCGGGAGGGTCTGATGAAGGACGGTCCCGCGCACAGGGCGGCTCCTCCTCTCCGCCACCGGCGAGGCCCAAACCTCCGCGTCTGCTGCTCCGCGTTTGATGTTAACGAGCGGTTTGTTAAGCACCGCAGGCTCTTTGTGGCTCTCTACCTACTCCTGCTAGGAAATTATTCCGTTTATTCGGCTAATTGTCTTGAAACGACTCTATAAATAACGCGTGTTCTCACCGTTGGGAACCTAGCGGAGGGAAAAATGTTAAGAAATTCATTCTGGACGGAAGGGCGTTCTGCAGCGGGTTCGTGTTTTGACCTGTGCGGTGGGTTAAAAGAGAGTTAAAAGCACCAATAAGAAATCGCAGGCACCTGAGAAGGGACAACAGCTCCTGGGAAGCAGAAGAGCCTCTGCTGGAGGAGGTGGAGGCTGAGAAGCCGTCTGCCATTAAGCATGTTTATCCTGACAAGTAGGAGATCTGTAAGGTGCTGCCTCGCTTCTCTGGATTTGTAGGCAGGGAGGCTGGTGGGTGTCACAAGGGGAGAAGCTGAGATCTGGCTGCTCCATTTAACTTAATTTCTTTCTTTCTCTCTCTCTCTTTTATAATACTTCGAGCAAATATCAGAGGCCATGATGAGCTTGGAAAGTTCACACTGGTGCGGATGTTCAGCCTGCAGTTTAAAGACTAGTGGTGATGGTTCTAGAAATAGCGTATGCAACATCTTCTAGTAGATTTTTTCTTAAGGAAGAAAGAATATTGTTGAAATATGTTAAAAAGTGTTCTGAGAATGGAGTGGATGTTAACAACAAAAGTTGTTTACTAGTATGACTTGATGTCTCCTAATGCTGTGCCAGCATTGCCTATGTCTCCGAGGCATGACTTTTTTTTCCTCACTTCTAATAGAAAAATCATGTCTGTAAAGTAAAACCAGGTGTAATTCCATCAGGAACCAGGCAAGTCTTTGACAGTAGCTTGTTCTTATTGGGAATTAATAATAGATAATAAAATGGTATGTAGCTGTTATAGTCAGATTTTTGAAACACAAAGATTTTTATCACATGAGTATATGTTTTCACATCTAAGCTTGGGGAAACTTCCTACCAGTTTCACTCAGGGCTGCCCAAATATTTATCTTGGTGCTGAAAATGTGAACACGATGGGCTTGTTTCTCCAAGCAAGCAGGAAGAGAGGGAAGAGAGACAATTCTGAACAGGTACTGACAATCACAGCTCTTCCTCTGAAACTAAGGACCAGGCTTTAGCAACGCTGCTGTTCTTCCTACTTCAGTGAAGAAGGGGTAAAATTACAAGAACTTGGTAGAACCAGAGGTACCAGAGTCCCTTTTTGGGAAAAACAGCTTCAAGAAGGCTAGTGAATTATTCATACGTATATGAGCTCTCTAGGGGTAGAAACTTTCTTGTCTGTAACACCAAATCAAGTCCTGGCCAATGCTGGTGATATGTGATGAAAAGGAGTAAAGATGGAGAAGCTGTCTAGGGCCTCTGACAGAGACAGTGAAGTACACTCCAACTAGTCCAGTGATCAGGGATGATCCAGTTTTGAATTACTGTACAATTTGTGAATTGTGACTCATTTAGGCAGATTATTTGGCTATGCTTTGGTAGTTTGGCTCTGACCTAGACGACTGTGCTGTTGTATAGCTTGTACTCTGTCCAGGATAGTCAAATATATCAACTGCAAAGTGATATTGTTGCATTTACTAGAGTGTGGTTTTATGCTGTGGGACCACAAGCCCATTGCTAGCCTGGGCTTGCTGCAGAGTGAACTCTGGACAAACCTGGTCATGAAGTGGTAATTTCTTTATCTTTCTCCTATTACTAAAGAGTCTTGCTTCATTTTTTAAATAGCAGGAATTTGAAGGTGCCAAGATATTTATAATGCAGATGGTGAGGGTTGGAAATTTTTCAGTCTAGTGAAGGAAAGACCATGAAATTGTTTGGCCATCACTGCTAGTAAACAAAAGCATCTATTCTCAAAAGCTCTGAGCAGGTACTTAGTACACTGCATAAGCAAGCACCTGTGCCGCTTTCTGGAGATAGCAGCAGTAAATGTAGTCCCCTGTGTCTAAAAACAAATGCAACTTTTCCTTCATTTTTGTGAAAACTGGATTATATCTGCCATTTTGTTGCCTCTGACTGCATGCGTCTGTTCTTGCAGGCACCCCTAGTTGGGATGCATTTACTCTTGCGTTAGCTGCAGAATATGCCCATCCAGGGCATGGTGTTATGTTCGAGGTCTCTAGCGAATGCTCTACTAATTAACTTTGGTCCTAGAAGGATGCTGCATGATGCAGTGGGATGTTCCCTTTAGTCTTATCTCTAGAATTACAACTTGTACTGACCATAAGTCTTTTTTTCTGTTTAGCTCAGAGCTGCCCTCACACAAAACAGTGCATTCATAAGTTGGAAAGAAATCCCCCAAGCATACTACACATGGAGTCAGAATAAATTTAACTGTTTGACCTACAACAATTCTGCCATCAATTGACATGTTGTTCTTTCTTTCCTTGAAATAAAGCTTTTCCCTAGTGTTCTGGCAGTAACACGAGGGTTGCTTGGCAATGAAATAATCTTCAAAGCTAAGGCGTTCATGAAACAAATTCCTTTCTGGAAGAAAGTCAGGCAACTTGCATCAGAATTTTTATTATGGCTATGCTGCAAACAAAACTTATCAAGTATTTAAATCAAGTATTTATAATTGTTTGAACAACATTTGACCTCAAATAGGTGGGTGTAGCTCATCATATTAAGACTTTTTTCTTTAACAAGGGGAAGAAATAGACCAGATGTGTTTCAGGAGCTCAAGGAATCTGTAGAGTGGTAAACTTACTGAATACAACATGACAAAAAAGGTTTTGTTATTTTTATTTTTCAAAGAGTCAAAGTGGTAAACTTTCTGGCTAAAGAGTAGGAAGGAAAGGCAGAGATTAAGGACGTTCCTGTGGTTAAAAGATGCCGTTGGACCAATGGCAGTTACCTGAAGTCCAGACTAGAAAAAGAAAATGCCACTGTAGGATCAAAGATTGGATACATCTGTCACATCTTTCTGTTGCTGGCTGTGCCAGACTTTCCACCTCACTCTCCCTTATATATGTATGTGCTCTTTATCTTCTATTCTGAATGGATATAACTTGTTATGCTACTGAAACGTGTAAAAGGCTTAAATGAACATGTGAGACACAGGAACGTAGGTTACTGCTACTGAGTTTTTGTAAGGTGGTGCTTCTCTGCGCAGCTTCATTCTTGACATGCATTAGTTGTTCTTCACAGAGGGTTTTAGGAATGCTTCTAAGGGGTGAGAAGTTAGAAAACAGATACACCACCATTTGAGCTTTTTACTCATTGTTGACTGCTAGAGGTCATGTGGAAATAGTTTAGCGTTAACTAAAGGAAAGGCAGTATCATACTTTTGAGAATGTCTTATAACGCTTCGATTGCTGTTCTTGGGTGCAGATGATAATATAAGGACTTATAAAGATTTTGAGATCGACATTAAATACTGTGGCAAAGGAACATGAGGAGGGTTGGTGCTATATTTTTACTATGGTGTTTATAAAATCTTACAGCTTTTTATGTGGAATCACAAGTGATTTATATACATCTGCTCAGATTTTTTAAGTGTTAAGCACTGGGTAGTGGAAAGCTTTGGTTTTTTTCTCTGCAGGAGACCTGTAAGCTGTTTGTACATCAGAATTTTTAAAATGTCATTACAGAGTTATCTGAATAATGGTAGATAGGTTGCTTTCTCACAGCAGGTCCCGAAGTCAGAGCAAAATGTCTATCCTGTACTGAGTAGAAAAAAGTGTGCCAAAATCTCTTAGATATCATCAAGCATCACTAGAAGCTGTGCTATATTAGAGGATTAGGAATATACATCTGACAGCCAAAATCCTGATACAGCCAAGGCTCAGCTACATTTTATGAAGTGAGTTGAAGGGTTGTAGATAATGTATGAGTTGTTTGAAAAAGCAAGACAGCTACTTTACTACAGCTGATCAGTGGGATTTTTTGGGAGGTTTTGGTTGGTTGATTTCCTGTATTGTCCTTGGACAAAACTCTGCTGCTTGGGGAAGAAGAGATGCATACTCAAAGCAGAAGATACTACCTAGAAGAACATAGACAGTGTAGCATGCATACAAACTATTTCAGATGATGGATCATTTTTACGACTTCTTTATAGCAGTTCTTCATACCCCTCACATTTTTAATGGAGATTGCTCTGGATGCTACCGCTTATCACCTGCTATTTTCATCTATCTTAAAGTTTCCTCAAAAGTCAACTAAGAAAAGAAAACATCTTCTCTTCTGATTTTACTTTAATTCTATTTTGACAATCTCTTCCTTTTGCAAACACTCCTGTGGGGGGGAAAAAAAGTTTGTTGCACAATTCAGTCTTGAGAGTGAGTTGAGCTTGAGGAAAATTGTTGAATCCCCCAGTCTGTGGTCTATGGTTTTGGTTATTGATTGCTCACATGGATTTAAAGTCCTGTCTCTGCAGTCAGTGATTTTTATCTCCCCCTTGCATCCTGCAATTCTGTCTAGCTTTCCATCCCTTAATGCCAGCTTTCTGATCTTGCAAATAAACACATAAGGAACTGTCAAAGAACCTTCCTGCTACCAAAGCCAGCCATAATTATCATGCTACACTGAGCTCCTTTTTAGCTGCTCTTCTGCATATATCTCTGCAGTTGTAAACCAGAGTTTGACCCTGGGCCTGGGTGTTGAAGAGACTCCATTGAAAGCTGATGGAGTCAGCATGCTGAAATCATCTTTTCTGACCCCTAAGGTTTGGTGTTTTTTTTCCCCCCATTCTTTAGGATACTACTTATGACGCTCTGCCTTGATGTTTGCCTGATGATTCTGCTTTTATAATGGAAATTTTAATCTTGCATAAAGAGCAAAAGTGGGACTTTACATTAGGCTGTTTAGAAAAATGGAATATGCTGAAAAGAGTGTTCCTATGCTAACCTGGTCAACCACCACACTGTTCTTTCCCAAGGCACCATTCCTTATATCGTCCCCTCAACTAGATTTCATCCAAGTGAAAATTCGATGTTAGAAAAGAATCCCCTGAAAAAGGAGTGATAACAAGATAGAGTTGGTTCTGTACTTTATGTATCTACAGTCAAGAAGTAACAAAGAAAACTTTATATCATTTGTGTATTTGTAAATGCATAAAAAGTAGAACTCTCTGCAGGGTGGAATGTTAATTAGATAAATGTCACTGAAAATAGATTGTTCAGGAAAAAAAACATATAGTAGAAGTCTAGCTAATATTCAGGACTGTATATAAAACCTGAACCAGGACTAGCAAACTTCAAAACCACTGAATAAAGTAAATGTTATTATCTCTAAAGCACTTTTTTTCCTAGTTCAAGAAGCAGAATCATCTGGGACAAAAATGAGTCCCAAAACTGGTATCATACTGTCTAGTAGAATTTTATATAATTAACTCTTATTGGTGTTTCCACTCAGTGGTACAGTTAAGATGAGTAAATATATACGAGCTCAATCATAATGTGGACTGCAGGAAATCTCTGCTAATGTATTTCCACTCAGTTGCTTACAGCTACATGTTACTGTTACCCAACCAAAAGAAGGAATAAAATTGTTTTGTGGTTTTATGGGTTATAGCTTGATGAATTTGTAAGAGAATGCTAAGAAAGTAGCTTTCAGTGAAGAGGATGTAGTCCGTTGTCTTTGAACCTTCAAAGGTTACAGAACCTTCAGCTAAACAAGAAAAAAAATTGCCCCAAAGAAAACCTTTTTTGATTTCTGGTACTTCAGTGCTTTGCAAATTATAGTTGTCACAAGCATTTCTGTAGTCATGGGCATCTTTGAAAGGTAGTTAAATTTAGAAGGTGCTTTTAATTAAGTGATAGATCAGTTGGGATTTGCTTGCAAGTAAGACAAATCCACAAGTTCCTTTGTGGATTGATGAAAAGGTTTATTCCTTTTCGATCTACCTTTAGTTCTGGTTATATGCTCTATAGCATATCATCCCATAAGCAAGAGTCCATCCAGAAGGCATTAGTGGTTAAAAATAGTTGATTAATTGCATCAAGAGTATGATTTCTGCTAGGTATTATTGAAGAAGTTTAGAAACAACAGCAGAATAAATGAATTAATGTCATAGAATCATAGAATAATTTGAGTTGGAAGGGATGTTAAAAATTATCCAGTTCCAACCCTCTGCCATGGACAGGGACACCTCCCACTAGATTAGGCTGTTGAAGGCCTCATCCAAACAGCCCTGGCCTTCCAGGGATGGGGCAGCCACAACTTCCCTGGGCAACCTGTTCCAGTTCCTCACCTCCCTCAATATTGGTGTGGTTCAGCTTTTGTATTACAAGAATCTGAAAAGTCCAGGTGGCCTTATTTAGCACATTCTGTTTGAGATCCATGGTCTCTAGCTAATATGTTCATGAGCAGACATGGGCTAAAAAAATTTTTGGTAAAGAAAGTGTATGGATAGAGAGGGCAAGTGTTGTTCCCTTCCTTTTCAGGTCTGTTGCAGACCAGTATTTTCTTGCTCAAAGTTATTCCTTTATTTTAAACAGGAAAACTTTAAGATTATTTATTTTCAGTCTCATTGGAGTTCTTAATTTTTTAAAATGCATTTGCTGCTTCACTTCTATATTTTATTGGACATAGCTAAAAGAAGAAAAATCTGGAAGAAGAAGGGGAGAGGAAGTTATCAGTTTAGATTGTGGCTGTAAATATCTGTACCTGTACCTATTATTTTTTCTGTTCTAACTAAATGTTGGAGAAAATGTGAGCATAGCAATGTTGTTTCAAGTATGGTGTCCCAACAGGCATGCTGGACCTTTGAGATCAGGCCTCTATGTTTGAAGTGAGGGATAATTGAATGATATTTTGAAAGGTTTGCTCAATATTCTCCTTTCATAATAAAAGAACAGCAGCAGAACAGTAACATGGCTTTAGGCCACAATTTGTATAGTATTTAGTGCAAGCGAATACGTTATCTCCTTGAGAACCATTCTTAACTGTTCTCAGGGTAATGATGCTGGCCACAGCTCTGACAACACTGTGAGCAGAAATTGGTTTGTGTATCTGTTTCAGAAAGGGAGGGAGGGAATGAGATGGTGCAGAGCTCTTTCTGGATCTCATTAGGAATGTCCAACAACAAAAGGCTTAATAATATAACCACTTTAATAAGAGAATAAGATGAGGGATATAGACAGTAAGTCTTGCATCCCTTTGTTCTGCAGCGAGTAAGAGCCTGGATGGATGATGAGCAGTTTCTGTCCATGGAGAGAAGCTCTCCCTTGTCATCATCCAAGCTATTATAGAATTTTCTTACAAGGAAGCTACTTTTTTTCCCCTAAAGGATGCTCACATGAGAGCCTGTTGCTGTGTTTCTAGATACAAGCAGGGTCAGGTGGGTGGAACAGCTGCTGGGAGCTGCCCACAGCTCCTCTGTGGTGACCTGGCTGAGCCTGTCCTGCGAGCATCACACAGCCTGACAAATACGCTGTCTGTACAGCATTGTGCTGCACAGCACTGGGCTGGGCATGCTCGTGTTAACTGTTAGGTGGATCACTGAACTTGCAATAGATGCTTGGTCAGGATTGGGAACATACTACTACTGTCCCCGAGTGTGTAACTTAATCATGTGGGTTATTAAATTGTGACCATCTCTAGTAAGGGAGAGCATTTTGTTAAAATTTTCCTTTCTCCTGGGTATTCAGTGGACATTTTCAGAGTGTGTTTGGCCTATAAGCTGACAGCATGTGTGCAAGTGTAGGGACTTAAAAACCTCTTTGCTTTTGATGTGATATGCCAATTTTTAGGAAAAGTTTTGTCTTATTTGTCTAATTTTCTTCTTTTCGGAAGCTTCCTTGTCTTGATTCTTTTTGTAATACTTTTGGAGCATGCCTCATGTCCATCACTATTCTGGGCTCAAAGTAGAGTTTGGTTGTGTAATCCCTTTTCCTTCAAGTGAGGATTCAAATCAGAATTTGATAAAAGCATGAGAATAATTCTGGTTTTAATTCAAGGGGACAATCTATGTCCTTATAGTTAGATGCTTCCCAAATTGCCCTCTTAGTCTAGATTGCCTACAGTTAAGGTCCTGGATTACTTGTTTGAGTAAAGATGGCAGGGTCCTTTTCTCAAATCTTTGGCTAGAGATGAAAAAATTTATCCTGAAACAGCTTTTGTAAGAGCTAAGTTGGTCAAAGCCTACTTACAAATTAAACGAATGACAGAAATGTTGTTGTTTCATTTCTTCTTTCTCTTCTCTTTTGCTTAATTCATTGGGAGAAGAAGATTAAAGAACCCCAGCTGAACATGATATCTTGGCTGCAGTGTAAGTTACGGTACCTCAGTGCAATGGCTGCTGGCCTTCTGTTCCTGTGCAATCACAGGACTCAGTGCTTGGCATAAATCTGCATAAGACAGCAAGAGTTTTATAGGTAGCTTGGATATCTCTCTTCCCAACAGACTAACAAACAACTTCTTTTTCTATTGCAGTTGGAACATCGGGTGAATAAATGAGCTGTGCTGCTGAATGAGATACTTTTGAGGGGAAAACAGGTAAGCTATTTCTTTGGCATAGGTATAACTTAAACTTATTACTGAGACCCCATGTGTAAATTTTTTTTTATTCAAGAGTTACTGGTGACGCAGTGACCCACGCTTTGATGAGAAGAGCAGTGGGGTTTCTTTTTTAATATATCTCTTTGTGATGCTTAGGCAATAGACTGCAGTTTCTTTTATCATTTGTAATAGTTACAACCTGCATCTTAGACCAGTTTTTGTTTCATACTCTGATCATCTCTCCAAACACTTCAGAGCTATTTTTTCTTCTCTGAGGATGCTCTGATGAAGCTGATGCTATGTGGTAGGTCCTGGCCACCTGCTTTACTTGCTCATGTGAATACTTTCTTGAGTCATACTCCCAAAATATATTGTTGCCTAAATCCAGGGAAGACTAGCAATGGGTAGCAGTTGAACTTTCATATTATACCAGAGTTTATGTTAAAAATAAACTCCCACAAAAGACCAATGTCTGGAAAACATGCGTGTTGTTTGCTAAAAGAAACAAAGAGTGGTATACCCCTGGGTTTGCTGTGTGAAAAAGGTTTTCTCTTACTATTAACAACTCCAGGAAGAAAAATCTACAGTAGACCACTACACAGGGAATAATTTGAGATTCATTGCTTAGTACTTTTCTTATTAAATATTTGGGTTGTCACAGAAACATTGCCCATCCTATGTCACCTGCTGTTAGCTTTGAGAGCCATGTTAATTCTTGTTTAGGAATTGTGAATTTTCAGTTCTTTTCAATGGAGTAATATACTTTTAGCCAAAATGGTTAAGGTTACTTTAGCAAGGTAGGGGGCACAGGGTGTCTGTAGGTGGGCTGTTAAATTGTTTTATGAGCCAGAACCTCTGGGCAAAAATCTTTTTCTGCAAATAATTGACTCCTGGTTTTGGCTCTGTGGAATGTGATCTAAGCAGGATGCTGTTATATTGTGATCTTGTCATTTTGTCTACCATGTCTTTTGATTTTGATCTCCTGGAAGAGCGTCTATTTTTAGGAGAGGATTCTAAATGGTATTGCAGGTGGATAAAGGAGTCTACCTTTCACTCTGGAGGAAATGGGGTAAATGTAAAATACTGTGCTGATCCCAGCACTCTCCTAGGCTGTCTCTGCAATGCTACTTGGAGCGGGCTAACTCCAGCAAGCTCTTCAGTCAATAACTGAGATATTTTCAATTATTTTGAGGTATATGCCTGCCCCCGTGGATTATGGGTGAAGGTAGATGGACCTTTTCCCCCATATGAGAAGGTGGAACTTGGAGAGTGTATTATCCACCCTGTACATGTGCTGTTTGGAATAACTGACTAGAGCAGGACTTGGAAATACAATTTAGGGCCACGGGAAAAACAAACAGAGTAAATTGACAATGTAATTCTTCTGCACAAAGATGTAAATGTGATTCCACAGTTTAGGATCAGAAATATTACATAGAAAACAAGGAGCATAATTAGCCTGATTTGAAATTGTGGAGGCTTAATCTAATGATAGTTTTGAATACTGCAAATTCAGATATAGACCAACTGAAGAGGCTCCAGAAAAGAGAAACAAAAAAAAGAGTCTTAGAAAACAACTGTTTGGAAGCATGACCTGTGAGCAAATGCTAAAAGAAATAGGTTATTTTAAGCTTTTCTAAAGAAAGAGAATCATCTTTTCATTGTTGAAAAGTTTGATTTTCTGGCTATGTTAATTAGAAAACGAGCATGATTACGTAGAAATGTGGGACAAAATATAATCAATTCAACAAATAGTAAAGAAAAATGGAGTTTTCTATGCAATAGAAGGCTATAAAACTGGATAAGGAATAAATTCAAGTGAGCAATGCATTTTTGTCTTTAATGCACATGATTCAAAAGCACTTTGTCTTGATGTCTTAGAAGTAGTTTAGTTTAGCAAAACTTCATTTTGATTTAAAATATTTTTTTCTTGAGTAAATATTCATCCCTTGGCAGTTGCTGTTGAATACATTTTAAGCTTATACAAAACATAAAGCTTGTCTTAATTGTTTCAAAACTAGCGCATCTCAGACCATTTAACATTCAGTGCAATTCCCATTGAATTCATGATGGTGACTATCTTTACCCTGCATAACAGCCTTTAGTCATAAATTTGGGTAGAAGCAAAGCAATCTGTATAGGTAACTGTACTTGATATTACTTGGTGCAGTAAGAACATTTCACTAGATTGCAGCAGTCAGTTCTGAAATTTGTTTGTCTATGTGTGGTTTGGGGATTTTAGTTCCAGATACTCATCTAGTCCTCTGGACCATAGGTTACTATTTGTAAATGCAGTTCAGACCGGACCAATGAACCACTCATTGTTTCGAAGTCCCGGTGGGGTTGGAGAGCATTTTAGTAGATAGATGGAGCATAATTCACTTCCCTCAGAAACAAATTTATCTTATTCACATTAACTTTGAACTGTTTTGGTGTACTGTAAGCATAGATAATTAGGGATTTACTTCAGTACTACACTGCTGGATTGAACCAAAGGATTAGGAGTTGAAACCTTTACAGTTCCTCCTTTTAAGTCACACAGTGGACATTCTTAACTTATCACACTTCCTCTTTTGTTTAAAAAAAACATAATTATTAAACCAGACCAGTACGCCTACTTTATCACACTACAAATGTGAGCAAACTATGGAATGTGTGATATGATTTTTTTTGTAATTATTGTTGGTAGTTCTCAGTACTTATAAAACAAGGAGAAATTCTGATCACATATAAGCACAATGTTTTTCTGAGTGCGCATCCTTCTGTCACAGTAGTTCTTTAACATTTGAAGAATGTGTGTAAAATATATGGTAAACATCTCAATAATTAACAGGTCAAGATTCATGCTCAGTTATGTCTCACAACATAGAACTGTATTTGTTTGAATGTAGACAATGAGTGTTCTGACTTGACTTGCTTACGTTGGGAACTAGAATTGCTTAACAAATGTTAATTAACTTACTATAGCCTTACATAATTGGAGTGTAACTTCTTAAGCTGGCAGTTTCTGAACTTAATGTTGTATTCATAGTTTGTGTCTGAATACAAATTTTCCCTCTGTTCATTATGGTAAAACCAGAGTTGGATGAGAAATGTCTTTCTGCTATCTGAAATTTTGAGGAATTTAATGATAACTGCTGTTTGATTGTGGGCAGAAAACATGCCTTTTTTTTGGAGTGTTTTAAGGGTTTTTGTTTTTGCTAACAAAAATGGGTCTGTCTTCATTTAGCCAAAGATGTTGGCACTTGGAATGTATCTTGGGAGGAGAGAATCTTGAATCAAATGGCTTATGCCTCCTTCTAAGTGAGTTTCCTCACATCTAGTTTTGCTATATGCAGCTGACAGGAAAGAATAAAGACCTACTTTTTGAATTTTTTTCTTCCCTGGTCTCCAGAAAATTTACTTTTGTTATTAACATTACTAAACCAGACAAGCAGACTGGTATTTCCTTACAGGAACTTTTTCAGTTAAAGCATTCCTGGCAATTTGCATTTCAGTCTCTCAAACGCTTTGGCAAAGTAGGAGGTGAGCAGGACTTTTCGATTCTAGCCCCAGTTGGTGAACTTGGGTTAGCTAACAAGATTCTTCTTCCTCCCTTGAGACACAGATGACCATTTCTCTGTCTGTTATTCTATTTTTGTGATGCTTTTTTTTTTCCTTTTTTTTTTTCCATCTTGTGCAGCTCATAAAATCTTTACTTAAAGAAATGAAGGGTTGATCATCTGCTTTCCCCAGGAGTCTGAACTCTTCAGTCCTAGACTCCTTGTTGCCATTAGGGCAGAAGGGCTGATATGGGTTTGCTTTCTGCAGATGGGCTTCACCCAGTGCATCCAGCTATTTTTCCCTCCAACCATGTGGAGCAGCAGAAATGGTCCATAACCAGCTATGGTCTTTGGGTGTTTCCCTGCTGTTATGTTTCTGTTCATATTCAGGCGTTTCAATTTCACAAAGCCAGCTTTACATGAAAGCTGAAATGTAATTGCATCCTCCAGAGTAAAATGGACAATTTCTGTGCCAACTACATTTTTAAAGGAAAAGATTACAGCATTCACTCTGCTGTCTGGTTTTTTACCGATGAATCTCTTTGCTGATGTAAAAGGATTAAATATTCTAAAACACTAGGCAGACCAATTCTTTATAATTCGTAAGTGCACAGAATAACACCTTCATTATTTTTGTCAGGGAAAGAAGTAAAACACAATAAATGGGCTTCTACAATACATCTTGTTTTAGTTTAGCAAATACTAGTGAGGATTCAGTTAAATATGCTTTATGCTTACTTTTCCTCTCAGCTCTCCATGTTAACTTGAACATCAATTGCCTTGTGGAGGTTGTGGCTTTTTGATATATCTTGCAGATCTAAGGCAACATGATAAACGTATGGTTTGCAGTTTTTTGTTTGTTTTAAACTGAAGACCTAAAGTGTGATAATATTAATTTATGTCATGGAAAAAAAAAAAGAGTGCATGGCTGCCCATAAAGTAGTTTCAAGTAACTTTTTCCTCCCTTTTATATAGTTTCTAACATTCTTTTTATCGTTCATAATACCTTTACATGGCCTCAGGGGAAGAGTGGCTTTTACAGAGTTGAGTTTAGGTGCAGTATTTTTCGTTCATCACAGATTTCCAGGCTTAATAATGCATTTTATGCTTGCCTATGGACAGTCATAAGGTAATTTACCTGTGGTTATGTTGTGAGCTTAACAAAGCCAATGTGTCTCACTTTCTTTGAATGGTGTGCAGACTTCTCTTCTCCCAGCCAGATAACGTTGCAGACTTACCTGAAAGAATACTTGATTGCATAAGATTATGCAATTTAGTTCTTGTTCTCAAAAATGTGCTTTTCCTTCTCAGGTCTATAGAGTCCTTCCCCAAATATTGGTATTTATCCTTTGAAAATCAAAGTAGTCCAAAACAGCTTAATGAATATAGGTTAGGAAAAATTGTACTCTAGTTGTTTTGAAAAAGGTTGTATTTGCAAAAGTGGACGAGGTTCCTAAACTCCGGACAGCCTGAACTCGAGCGGCTGGGCTGCCTGTTGTAAACCAGTTCTTCTTTAGTCATATCTAAGTTTACTGGAAGTATAGTTAATCTGTAAGACTTGTCTCCTTCAGAAAGTGCTAAAGGGCTATGTCCCATTGATGTCCAGTTCAGCAGATTGAGCAGATGTTTTGTATCACAGGATGAAGGGGGTGACAAGCTGCTTCTCCTTCAATTATTGTCATGGCTATATCCATCCTAGCTACTGATTACAGCAATTGCAGTAGAGACTCAGTGGTGCCACATCATTGACTTTTTGAGCACTGTGTGTGCAGAACTGTGATGATAGCCATAATCAGACTGTGGGTGTGAGACCTAATACTGAAGGAAGTACACTCACCTCAACCAAGGAGTCCTCGGAGACAGAGCAATACTCAGACAGACCCCTAAGGAAGTATTCAAGTCTATGTCTATAAAATAAGATTGTGTTCTGAAAGACTCTGAGGATCGACTCTGAATAACATCAGTAAGAAAAGAGAGTGTGCAGGGCAACAAAAAGCAATACAGAGGAAGTACTGTAAGTCTAAGAGCATTGGAAGCATGAGAAAAAATGCTACAAAATTTAAAACCGAGAAGCATATGAGGTCCAACACAAAAAAACCCACAACCCACCTGAGACTGTACCTATAATTTTTTTTATTTAACAAATTAAGGAAATCGATTATCATAGAATCACCATGTTGAAAAAGACCTCTTGAATCATCGAGTCCAACCTTTCCCATCTGCCACTAAACCATGTCCCTGAGCACCTTGTCTATCTGTCTTTTAAACACCTCCAGGGATTGTGATTCAACTACCTCCCTGGGCAGCCTCTGCCAGTGCCCAATTTCTTTCTGATATCCACTCTGAACCTGCACTGGTGGAGCTTGAGGCTATTGTCCCTTGTCCTGTCCCCTGTCACCTGGGAGAAGAGGCCAGCTCCCTCCTCTCTACAACCTCCTTTCAGGTAGTTGTGGAGAGCAATAAGGTCTTCCCTCAGCCTCCTCAAGGCTAAACAACCCCAGCTCCTTCAGACACTCCTCATAAGACTTCTTCTCCAGCCCCTTCACCAGCTTCATTGCTCTTCTCTGGACATGCTCCAGAGACTCAACATCCTTCTTGTGGCGAGGGGCCCAGAACTGAACACAGGATTCGAGGAGTGGTCTCACCAGTGCTGAGTACAGGGGTAGACTGATCACCTTCAAAGTAGTTCCCTTCTGAATTGATGTGTAGCTGCATGCGATGCTGCCAACATTTAAAGGAGATAATTTTCTGAAAGGCTGTTGAGGATCTCATTTGTTTTTGCTTTCACATCTTCTACTGGCAAAAAAAATGGGTTCCCTTGAGCAGTAACTTGATCTCTGGGAAGAGGAAGCCAGGTCTGGTGAATAGGGTGGCTGCTCAAGCACAGTGATGTTGTTAATTAGCTAAAAACAGCTTCACAAATAAAGCAATGTTGGCTGGCGCATGCCAGCGTTTTCCACTTAAGGGTAAAAAAATGTTTGTATTTGAACAAGTGTCCGCTTATACTGAGTGAAATGATCAGGCTGAGCCTTGTCTTATTGTGACAGGTTAGAATATATTCTATAGCCATCTCTTTGTTTCTCCCTTCCCACTCTTATTTACCAAGCTATAAGGTTAGTCTCATTTTTTCTGTGTTGGGCCTCATATGACTATACTTCAGAAAGCAATGTGAATGTTGGTACTTGGAGGTTTGAGGGAAGACAAGAGGAGTAGATCATCAGAAGAACCGTAAATGATGAGTGGAAAGACTAAAATGTCATAATATGGTAACATCCTCTTGTGGTGTCAGATAAAAGAATGAAACTTCAGAATGGGAATTGTCATCTGTATATCTGTTTCTGCCTGTGGAAATCTAATGGACTTCTTCATGTGTGCTTTTTAAGGAGATTTTTTTAACTCCTATTTTTCCCAACTAATAATAATATAAATTTTATTCCTGAGATGCAAGGTGGTACTAGTGCTGTGAATTTTACTTTACTTTTCTCATTAGGAAGCACAAAAAAGGTCTATAGTGCATTTTCAGGGAACAGCTAGGTCTTCATAGTATGTTCTCTTACTGTTGACTTTACTAAATCACGAGGGATGTAAACATAACCACTAACCTGATTTCAGACAAATTAAAGCTAACTTGCTTTTCAATCCCTACCTGACTAAAAGCATTCATCAGTCATCAGTTAACACAATCCAAAGATTCCAGGCAGTTCTCATGTATTGTATAACCATCTGCAAATCTTAATGCCAAACATCATTTGGCAGTGCCCTCTGCCTAAAAGGAAAAATGGTTCAAAGCTGTTGGAGAAGATGGAGTTTTTTTTCTCCCTTCTTCCTTCTTAGCACGAATCGGAAACTGTTTCAGCCTCACAAAGTCTGCCTTTCAGGATATGCTTACAAATTATAGGGAGTGCTTGAAATCTGAAGTCAATGCTTTTACTACCATCTATACTACTTAAGATGTTTAAGATGTCTGTTAAGTGATAAAAGCAAGAGCACTTTATTGAAGACTGTTAATGATTGCTTGCTTTTTGAAGTACTGTTTTGGTGGGGGTTTTTTATGGTATTTGTGTACAGCATTACTTGAGTCTAAAGTTTCAGTCCTTTGTAGCATATGTTTCTGTGAGGCCTGTAGACCTTTTCTAGTCCAGCTGATCTTTGAGAAGGCAGACCCTATGCTGTTGGACAAATAGAAAACTAAACCTGCCCTGCACCTTCCTTAGCACTCAAGGAGCAGTATCAGCTGCCTGTGGGCTCGTATTTCTCAAGATTTAATCCTACTCTAAACCTAGTTTTATCCCTAGCTGTTATCTGTCTTAAAAAGAGTAGCAGCTTCCTTCTGGTTCCTCCAGCCCTCATTTTATCCCTGTGAGCTTTTAAAGAGTCACCATTAATTTCAGCTTTCCAGCTACCCATTCCCAACTTTAAACCAGCTTAACCTTGCCTCTGAATTATTGCCAGAGGTTCTGTACCTGGTATAGCAGTAGTAACTCCTTTATGGTTTCTTCCACGTCTTGATTTTAAATCATTCACAATCTATGACTACTTTTACTGTAGGCTTTTTCTTATCCTGACTAGTCACAAACTAAGCTGTACCCATGAGTCTCATACCTGCTTTAGGAGGAGTGGCATTATGTTTCTTCCTGTTTCTTCAAGCTCTTATTTTAGTCACATAAGCATGTCAAAACCTATCACTCAGCTGCATATTCTCTCAATTTTCAAGCTCTACCTGTAACCTGAATCTCATCTTCCAGCAATGTAGTGGGACTTCATGTACCTTACAGCCAGTGTCAGCATGTTTACACCTGTCCCACAGTCCTCACATCACCCTGAAGGGTCTCAGCCTTCAGCATACGTTTCACTCCTGCTTCTCTGCTTTCCTGAAAGCTAACTCTAAATGTAGCCAAAGCATTAGTTAGTGCTTGCCTTAACTGGAGTGACAGCTTATTTGGCCCTGCTGCCTCCAACTCTCATTTTGGGAGCATCTGCAGAACCAAAGGTAGTGCTTAACCTTGAAGAGCTCATACATTTAGAGTGAGTGCTATAAATTGGAGAGAATCACAGTCCTAACTACAGTCTAAGCCACAACTGTTGGGCTGTTATTTGTCTTCTCATGCTAGAAACTCTTTTGAAGATCTAGTGCTAAAGATTTTTTCCCCCATCATTGCTGGATATATCCGTATCCGTCTGACTTGTACTTCCCATTTAAATTATAAATAATTAACTTGTTCTTTCACCATAAATGTGTCAGATGGAAGAAAGCTGTATCTCTTAGTGTGGAATTGGAAATAGAGTTACATTTGGGCATGTTGTTCTCTGGAAGATGTCTAGCTGCAGCAATGAGTCTAGGTTAAACATACTGAAAATTCCTATACAAAGACAGCTTTTTTTGTCATTTATCATTGCTAGCATCAATCATCATCTTGGGTCTTTCACTCTTGTTTTTCTGATCTCTGTTTATGGTGTGGTCTAAGCCGCATCCCAAGTAATAAACCTAGCACAGTGATACCAACCTAATTCTCTAGGTAGCCAGCCAAGTAATTTTTGTCCAAAATAGATGACTGATACAATAATAATTCTAAGTTTACAGGCCCTCCTATGCTGATCCATTACCTTAGTACTTATTAATCCAGCCGCTCTTGTCCTCTTCCTAATTTCGAGGCAGTTATGTATAGAGTAATGAATTTAGTTATTTATTATATTTTCTGGAACTCAAACCTTATCCCTGACTACCTAGCCTGATGTAATATATAACTGTTAATTTATACACTGTGTTTATTTTGGTAAATAAATAAATAAATAGGGTTTATAAATAAGCAGTACAAATCATAAGTAAAATTTTAATTTAAAGGCATGCGGAAATAATGTATTTACATAAACAACTCCATATACATAAACAACTCCATATACATACACACATTTTTATGCTTAGGGATTACTATATCTTTTACAGAAAGCTAACCTATATACTAATAGGACTAATAAAAATAAATATCTTTTTGTGTGTAGCCTATCCCTGTGCAATTACATTACATTTTCAGAGCATAAGGAAAGAGGCTCAAACCCTCCACTCCCTCCATTCCCTTAGGGCTAGATTTTTCAAAGAAGCTCCTCTCCTAAGGAGGAGCACAGGGAGTACTTTGTGTGCTGTGCTCTCTTGAAAAATATGTCAACCTGCTATGATCTCTACGTGGCAGCTGATCTCTCCGAAAATCTGGCTTTCATCCAAGTGAACCAGCGTATGTGCATGTAGTACAGCCTTTCTCAGTGGACATATGATGAGCTTGTTGAAAAAGCTGTATACACACCATGATTTTTCATATAGATTGAACTCAGTCTAAGCACATTTTCACTCATGCATTCAAAAATACTTCTCAAGAAGGCATGTTTCTAGGCAGCTGCACAAATATGTTTCTTCAACCATTTGAACAGTAGTATTTTTAAAATAGTTAACCCTTTTGATGATTGAGTGTATTTATAAAATATACTCCATCTTGCAGAAACTAAGATTACCAGTTTTTCAAAGGACCCACTGTGAGTAAGTGCAATAACCTATCTGTAAGTAGTAAAATTTAGCTGGGAAGTTTAATGTTTTCAGAGTAGATTTGGAGCAGAAATAAACCCAGATTTGAATTACTTTATAAACACGGTTTGTTAATATAACTTCTCTAATGGAACAATCAGTTTTCAGATTTTGGATTTGCAGACTGAACAAGACCTTAGCACATTTAGATGACCTACTGTTAAAGAGATTTCAGTAAATGCTGTGTATCAAGCAGGCATACCCTAGGCTAACTGCATAAATGTGGTCATTGAAAACTGTTAACGTTTTTATAAAGGGCCTGATGAGAAGCATGAAAGAGGACTAGCAACATCTAACTTTCCTGAAGTGCTACAGATGTGCTAAGGTGTGCTAGAAGCCTATTTTCTTAAAATATTCCCAGGCTGGTGTCTGAAGATGTTGTTCAGTGCTGTTAAGCTAAGGAGTTGCACACAGATGCTGTGGATCCCTGGAAGACTTTCTACTACGGGGATTCTGTGCTGTCCTGGGATGAATTAGAGATTACATAACAAATTTTATAATACAGTTTACTGTTTAATACAGTAAATTCCACAATACAGTTTACAGTAAAGAAGGTGTTTTACTTCCTTTGGACTGAGATTGGTATGCAACCACAAATCTTTTTCACCTGTTTATTAGTAAATCATAAAGGGCACGGACCTAAAGAGCTTTGATTATAGTCAAGAAAAACCTCTCACTCTTAACCGAATTATACTGCAGCTTTTTGATTTGTAGCTTTATGGCATACTTGTGGTTTTAAATCTGTTGCTGTTAGTTTGAGGACTTATGAACACAGACAGACATTTTGTTTCTTGCCAGTAGGAAAGAAAAAGCCTTTTGTAAAAGTAGCAGCTTTAGTGTGTATTCCATGGCTAAGGTTCATAGTAGTCTGGCCTTTCTTTAAAGTGTACACAGCAGTCTTTTTCTATTTTTCTTCTGAGATGAAAAGGATTGATAACTGTGCTTAGCCTTGGTCCTTGCTATGTGATTTACCTTAACAAAGTACCTTTTCGCCTTGGGCTTTCTGCTGACTGTACTGTAAAACCCCAAAATGTGTTTGTCAGTATGTGTCACATCTCTTCTTATTCAGCTTGGTCTGTCTGTCTGTTTATGTAACCTTCTGTATCATCAAATACTTATCAGCACAGCAATTCTGGAAAATGCCCTGTCACAGAGATACCAGTGCAAGCGTTCTGTGTTTCTCATCTTGTTTCGGTAATGGTGCTACACACCTGTGTCACATTGCACCATACTGCTTTGAGTGCTAACGATCTTGTAATTAGGTGAGGCTGTGCTTCTATGGGAAATTAGGAGTGAGCACAGGACTGATCAGTCAAGATTTGGTTTCTGATTTGCTTCATTTTCGTTTCAATCTGTGTAGTGAGAGAGTTTGCAGTAGCAGGGAGATGTTATGTGAATGGACTACGTGAATTCCTCCAAGAACCTTGAGGAGAGGGAAACACAGAAATGGTAATTTCAGTGCTTTTTCCTGTAAAAAAAAAATTCTGTGAGTAGTGATTCTATTTTTATGTCCCATAGAAGGTGGAATGCTATTCTTTATGCAAACGTTTGTAAAGGAGAGAACTACAATCCAAGTAAGAGTGTAAAGTGTGCTTGAGTGGTCAAGAGGTAGGATAGGGTACAGAAGTACGTAAATGGCAACAAAAGGATGGAAAACCATGAGTTCTGTAGTGGAAAGAAGTTTGATCAGAGTTTGCTGTCCACAAAACTTGTCAGGAATAGTGGGGTTTACATACTCTCCAAGTAGATGGTAAGTAAAAGCACCTGAGTGACAATTCTGCTGTTGAATTTGTAGTGTATCAAAGCCCTACTTGATGGTAAAGGCACTGTAAGTGTTCACTAGGCCACTTCAGTGTGGATTTGTTTCTGCTTCTTTCTCTTTTGTATAATTTGTCAGCTGTGAGATCAAGGGGAACAGAATAATTAGGTAACTTTTTCAGTAAGATATCTTTATGATTATCCATGTTGGGTTTTTTTTAGGTTTTTTGTGGTGTTAGGTATTGGGGCAATTTTTAAAACTCTTGTCTTTATTCTGTTTTCTCGTAGTATTTGTTGTGCTTAATATCTGATCGCTTGGTCTTCATTGAAGATTATGCAAACCAGATGTTGAATGTGTTAGGGTTTTCTGCATGTTTTACTTGCCTTATTGCAGAAGTCCTGGACTTGGATTTTTGTAGGTCTTATTTTTCTCTTTATTGCTGTTTATGTCTTTTTGCTAATGTGTTTTACTCTGCAACCCCAGATTCTGGCATAAAATCTTGATGTTTTTCTCCTGTGTTTGTCAGTGTTGCATTTAATTTAATGTGTCTGTGAGTTTGACCTATAGCTCTCTCATTGCTGTTCAGATTCTCTCACTTCTTATTTTCCTCAGGATCATGGGCTCTATCTCTCATAATCTTATTCAAAACACCTTCACACATTTATAGTCTCAGATGCTTTATTAGTCAGATCCAAAATAACTGTCTCTTCTAGGTTGGTTTTTTTTATCTGTCTCCTGAAACAGAACTTTTTCTTGGCACATTTCATGGTTTTTTTCCTTAGCCTGTGCCCAGATGCATGCTTAGGATGCTGGGACTCATCATCAACAGCTGTTAATCTCTGAAAGCCCCTTTCCCACTCCTGCTACACAAGCAGCACAGGACTCTAAAGCTAATCTTGGAAACACCACAAAGAACCTGTTCATCTATTACACAGTTACAAATTAGAACTGGTATTTGACCTTTCATATATTTTGATGATTTCTTAGTTTCCTTATAGTACTGTCAGCTGAGATAGATTAGGAAAGCTGAAATTAGTTTTAACTTACCCCAGGCTTGCTTTTTGCATGCTATTTGCTCACAGCAGCACAGCGGAGTCTTGCACCTCGCCATCTCCATCTCTATTACTGCAGCATTTTACCTGTAACTGAATATGTGGAAGGAAGAAAAAATGAGGATAAAAGACAAAAGGAAGTCAAAATGCATGCAGATATCTGGGAATGGGTGGTAAGCTTTAGCTGCAAGAAAAAGCTAGTTCAGCTTTTACCTAGTCCATTGTAAATGTGTGATGCTTGATAGGGAAGTGGGGGAAGACAGAGGATCTTTTTAACGGTGGGCTTTGACAAAATAAATCTGCTTTTTGTAGATCAGGAGGGCACTGCAAACGTGATTATATGTCCTGTGGGCTCCAGTAGGTTTCCTGAGACTGGCTGAGGAAGAAAGCAGAATCCCCCTGAGATTCTGAAAGACTAGGACAGAGAGTTGCTGATACTACATAAACACTTGCTTTAAAAAGTTGCTGATGGACTGTGAAAGGATAGATTTCAGATGACAGGAAGTTTTGCCCCCATGCTTGCTAAAGTTAGATTGCTGCCCTGATTGTTTGCTAGTTGTAGTATACTATCTATGCTTTGGGATTGGAGCAGCCTTTCTTGCTTGTATTTTCCCTCCTTTAAAATAAAGTTTGGTTATATCTATTACAGGGAATGCTCTTTTAAAAGGAAGCTTGTGAACTGATGCCAGTATTGAAGCTATATTAGTAAACAAACTAACTTGTTATGCTTCAGACTAACTTCGGTTTTGAGGAGCTGCTGGTCTGTACAGCACTGAGCTACTCTCTTATGATTTTTGTGGGTTTGCTTGCTACAATATGACTTCGATGCACTTGTTAGGAGAAGCATATACAGGTCGCTGGTCTCCTTGGAAACCAGAAGATAAAATTACTCTAGTTTTTCTGTTGCCTGATTTTGATATAAATAATTTTTTGTTTTCCAAAGGATGCTACCTAGATGCTGAGGCATTAACCATTTTGTAATGATTTTCTGTCTTCTGCTAAGGCAGGGGGGTCTTACAGTGGAAGAACAAAAACAGCCCTCTTAATTGACCAGCTCAGATACACTATTTGCTTCAAGCGTCTTGCATTCTAATTAGAAATCAAAGCATTGCTAGGTGTTCCATTCTCCTCATACTCCTGATAGTTCAGGGAGTTTCTCTGCCTTTATCCAGTCTTCAGTGCAAGGTTGTTTCTATCCAAATATTTTAAACAAAACCTGTGTATAACGTGTTCTATCTATAAAACTTAGACCTCATTTTTAATGTATGTCATTGAGTTAGCTGTTATGCTCATGGTGATGCTGCACTGTAATGAGAATGAACATGGAAGGTGCTGAAAGGACACTAACCATAGGTCAGAAACATTTAGCAGACTTTATAAAGAGCTGTGTTCTCTTTAGAAGTTACAGTGTGACAGTTCACTTTTATTAACAGTGTTGTGGTAGCAAGTGGCAACTAAACAGATGTGGTCTTGGGAGTTTTTTGTCTCCCGGTGTCTTTATTTACTGGGATATTTCTTGTTTTTAACACAGGGAAAAATGGCCACCTACAGTAAACCAACTCAGCTTTGATCTCTATCAAAACTGTTGACCTTATGACTTGGTTTTAGGCATTAGAAAGCTAGTAGTGCAATAGGCACATTCTTCAGTATAATAACTATACGTCTGTACAGTGTAATGCAAGTACTTTTAAGGTAATACAATTATTCTTGCAATGCAGAAAAATTCATTATTTCATCCTCTGATTGGTCTTTGATTCCTCTCCAGGTGCTACCTATAATGTGTTAAATATGTAACAGCGAAGACCTAAACTGAACAACTCCTGATGTCCCTTATGCTGTTATTTGATCATAGATGGAAACCACAACATTTGCTTCAGTGATAGACTTTTAAGAGAACAAATCCATTTACAAGGCTGAACAGATCACTCTGTTAGTATGGGTTTGTGAAAATTCCTCGTGGAAAAAAATCTAATATCAGTTTAAGTGAATCAGAGGAATGGCATGTTAAGACAGCCTGAAAACAGATGTGTCTGATGTCAAAGTCGTCACTGATGCCACAAGTGGTCACCGCTATCACTGATGTCACAATTGTCATAGACGTCACAGATTACACTGACGTCACAGTTGTCACAGACGTTACAGATGACACTGATGTCACAATAGTGACTGACATCACAGATGTCACTGCTGTCACAATAGTCACAGATCCACAGAAATCACAAATATCACTGATGTCACAATAGTCACTGGCATGACTCATGTCGCTAATATCACAATAGTCAAAGATGACGTAGATGTCACTGATCATAGAATCACCAGGTTGGAAGAGACCCACCGGATCATCGAGTCCAACCATTCCTATCAAACACTAAACCATGTCCCTCAGGACCCCATCCACCCATGCCTTAAACACCTCCAAGGAAGGTGAATCAACTACCTCCCTGGGCAGCCTGTTCCAATGTCCAATGACCCTTCCTGTGAAAAACTTCCTCCTAAT
>WAAB01013211.1:0-12079 GCA_013389865.1 Piaya cayana
GTTCCAATGTCCTGTTCTTGATGATTTAGAGTAGAACCTCTTTCTATATGCAGTCATTTCAAGGTGGTTTACTGCCTTCCTGGCAGTTTTAAGCCTTGTATTTTGCTCCAGGATGTAATGCATCTTAGATTGGTTTTTCATATTTTTTTGAGGAACCAATCTTCTGTTGTTTTACTTGTCTTTTTATTTTAAACTACATGGTTTTTTTCATAGGAGAAATGGGATTTTAAATAGAGGCTTTGTGATTTTGAACAGTCTTTGAATAATGTACTAACTTATATACCCCAGCAGAAAATTTGCAGTGCTCTCTCCTTTCAAAATTTGCAAAATTAGGACCTGACTTAATGATTAAATAAGAATACTTACTTCCCTAGGCTGGATGAATCTATTTTTATGAATTAGTTCTTCATCAATAACAGTTTGAACTCAGAACAGATATCAGTGCAGCTGAATTAGAGGTTGTCTTTATCTTTCAGAACCCATATTGTCTGAAAAAGACCATCAGAGGAAGAGATTATTTTGTGTTTTGAAACTGACTGTAAGAACAGATTTTTTTTTTGTAAGAAGACAAACTTGTTGACCAACTAATATGCAAGGTCACTAAAACATCCAAATGCTTTTTAAGAGCTGTCTTACTGCTTTCTACTTTACCAAATACTTCCAGGTCCTGTAAATTCTCCTTGATATAATTCCAGAATACTTTCTAGTGCTCTCCTATATTTATTTCGTATTGTGCGTTTAGGGAGTGCTTAAAAAAGTTGCAGCACATGGCAACATAAGTGAAGCAGGTAATTTTTTTGTCTTTTGATTTGGCTTGCCTCCAGACTGCCTCCTTTTAGATTTCCACTTGTCCTTAGACAGTGATCCACTGGTGGCTTCCACATTACTGCTACCATTGCAGTTTCTTCTTCAGCTCCTGAATCAGCTTGACCTGTAGGATGGCGGAGTAATTTGGATTGAAGAGGACCTCAAGAGCTATCTAGTCCAATATGTACCTTAAAGCAGGGTCAGCTGCGTGGTTAGTAAGTTTCTCAGGGCTTTGTCTAGTCAAGTCTTGAAAACATTCAAGGATGAAGACTGCACAACTTCTCTGGGCAACTTGATCCACTGCTTCATTCTACCTGAGATAAAAATGTGCCTTCTTACACCAGTCATAGCTACTGTGAGTTGCTTGGCTCTGTTTTCTTGACATACTTCCTGTATGACCTGTCAGACTGCTGCTAGGTACTCCCAAAACCATTGATTTTCCAGCCCAGGTCTCTCAGCCACTCCTCACAAGGCAAATGCTCTAACCTCAGCCATCTTTGTGGGCCTCCAATAAACTCATTCTAGTTTATTGATGTCGTTGTACTCTGGGACTCAAAACTGGATGAAATATTCTAGATGTCATCTAATGACTGCTGAGTAAAGGGGAATAATCACTTCTCTTGATCTTCCTTCCTTTGCTGCCAGGGCCAACCGCTGACTTGCTTGATCTTTTTAATTGTTCATTTTTCATGTACTGATTTATCAGTAGGATGCTGTTTGCAACATGGATTATTCTTGTAGTGAAGTCAGGTTTCAGTAAGACTATATATGTGAGTGTTTGTTAGTGAAATCAATAAATAGATGGCACCAAACTACTAAGGGAAAGATGTGAGGACTTTTGAAGCTGGTTTTTTTTTCACATGTTCAGGAGAACTATGGATGTTCTTCTTTATCAAAATGCTTCAATTGGTGGGATAACTTTATCTGAAATGGGATAGTTTGGAAGGTGGTTTTTGCAAATCAGGTTACAGTCACTTCTTTTTATTCAAGGTAGTAGTAGACTGGAGTGTTTCAAATATTGGGAAAAAAATATGTTGGATAAGGAGTGGGAGAAAGGAATTGGATGTACAGGAAACCACTGTACATCCAGCTAAATTTACTTGTTAAGGCGCACTATTGCTCAGATGTCGCAACACCACGAGTGACGACTCTGATGCTAATGCAAGATGAGAATGCTAAGAGAGGCACAGCGTGTCCAGAGTCAGAAAGTCAAGGGGTGCCTTATACAAAACAAGAACTGGCTGAAGGGAGTACAGGGTTTGAAAAGTGGTAATGGAACTTCAGGTGCCAATGAGAAGGAAAATACAGGGCTAGAAAAGCAAGATCGAAGAATTAGGAACAAAAATGAGGAAGACTGGATAGCATCCAGGACTACAAAGCAGATGTCAGAATCAGCAGCCAAGGATCAGTCTGGGCTACAACTGATAACAGTCCCATATTGATAAGCCCAAGGAAACTGTGGAACTTATTTTATAGCTAATACTGGAGCGGTGCAAGAATTTAACCTCCGTGGTCAGTCCCTAAATCTCCCAATGTACTGATGGATGCCAAGTGCAGCTTGATAGCTAAAGCAGGGCTGGCAGAGGCTGATGTGTCTGGCTGTACCTCAGTTGCCTGGATGGAGGTTGGCAGGAGTGAAAAATGCAAGCACAGATTATTGAGTTGGCTAAGTATCAGTTACATACAAGGGCAGATTCATCATACCCTTTTTCTTGGGTTTGTGTGTATGCAAGCTACAGATAAGCATATGTTCTGTCTCCATGTTTATTTGTATATAGTGTTTTTTTAAAAACGCCTTAGAATCTTCTGCTTTGTGTAAATGTAATGCTATTGTTGCAAATATTAGTGAAGATTTCATTTTACTTGTAGTGGTACACTTCATTAGGCAGCTATTAACAATGATTTTAGAAAGAATCCAATAACATTCATTCACAAATGATGTGCGGTAACTAAAATTTGCAATGCCTTTAGAGGCTGTGAACTGACACCAAAAGTGACACTGGAAATTACAAAACATTTCATACAATTGCTGTGCTCTGGCTGCTTGAGAGCTTTTGTCAGTGAGGCAAAGAACTATTGAAACAGCCCAGAATGGTTCTTTTATCTTCTTGTAGCAGCACAACAGACAATGGTCTGAAACATCTTCTGAACATTTTGATTAGTAAAAACATTGACCAGATTTACATGTTTCTGTGTAAGCGCTAGCAAATAAGAACTGATGAGTAAACTATAAAAAACAGATAATAAAATAGAAAGAGAGTTGGAAGTCACTGACAATTTCAATTGACTGGATAACTGCATGACTATCTAGTCCAAGATGGAAAACTAGTAACAGTAGATGAAAGCAATGTGAAATACTTTAAAACTTCCTTTGGAAGTTCCAAACCAGTTCCCCTTGAGAAATAAGTATCAGAGCAGTGGTAGCTCTATGTAGCCTGTCAGTCATATAGTGGTAGTTCACAACAAGGTCAAAATATTTACAGAGGTTGCTGTATTAGGAAGCAGAGTGAGTGTGTACTTTTCAGCTTACTAATATTGAATTCAACACTACAGGGAAGTAATCTATTGCAGTTACATGCTATTGGTACAAACAGCTGTCAGTTTGTTAGGGCCTCTTGCTGGTTATTTTACTAATGCAGAGGAAAGGGCTTTCAAAGCTTTAAAACTTGTTTGATAGTATCTGTAATAGTGAAATTTATTCCGTTCTTCAATACAGCAGAATAGGAAAAAATCATCTTGCTCTTAAAAAACACAAAAGTGACTTTTAATCAACCACTCTGCTTGCAGCAGACTTCCTATTGTTGAAACAGCTTGAAGAGGCTGGGTACTCTTATTGCTTTATGGGTCATAACATCCAGAATACTGCCTCTATTACGTGAGGCTTGATTGGGTTGGAAATAAAAAAATAACCTTTTTCCAATAAAAAAGACATATATTTCCAGCATGGAGAAAGTAAGGAGATAGTTTTCCTACTGCTCTGGCTTTTATTTAAAAAATGAAAAATCATTAAAAAGAAACACTATTTAATTAATCTGCATAGCAGAAAGGTACAACTCCCCACAGCCTGGAGCTCCTGATTGTCCAGACCAGGAGAGCTGGAGCTATCAAGGCACACGATGCTCTTTTACTCTCCTGATACCCATGTTTTCTTCTGGGGGAAACTGGAGCATACAGGGAGGGTAGTTGCTGGATCTGATGGTCAAAACCTGTGGCCTTGCTACAGCCAGGATCCAGTGATGGAGGCTGCAGAGGGATGGAAAATGGTAGCAGTGTTTCAAATATAATGAGTAGATGGCACTTGGTTAGTAACGACCTTTTCAGTCTAATAGCTGATCTTTTCATACAGTTGATGACATTTAAAAAGAAAATGAAATTTGGAGGAAGAAGACAGGGAAGCATATGAAATACATGAAGATTGCCTTGGAGCAACATTAGCCACACAAACCCCAAATAAATAATAGTACAAAATTATGCAACAACGGTTGTGTTTTATAGTCACAGTATATGCAGGAAAGAACTGAACGCATTTTAAAAATCAATATTCATACAATGGAGGTACAATTTTACTTTTGAGGCAGAGAGCAATGGAGCACTTCAGAAACTACCTAATACAGAATTGCAGTTTAAGAAAGAAATGCAAAACTGTTATGCCATCATAGCCTCTGTCAGACAAGCAGTATATTGCTTTTTGTCTTCTGTACTGTAGTTACTGAAACACAAGCATGCAGTACATTTAATATTATTATCCATTTCCTAAACAAAATTAAGTCATATGTAAGGTCAGAAGTAGATCTTAGCAGCATAATAAATACCAATTTGGAGCTGAGTTAATGGATGAAGTATTGGAGCTGTGACTGGCAAAATTACAATCTGAGACTGTAACTCAGACAATATGTAAATAAAACTTTTTTTAAAAGAATATCAGATATTAAGAAATTCAGATTTCATGAAAGAACCTGTACATTTTCTTAATTTCAAATCTAAAACATCCTGAAATAGTAAGGATAAAAAAATATTTCTGTGCCATCTAGCTGAACTGAAAGCATTTGAGAAAAAGTGCACTTACATACAACCAAGAAAAATGAGACAAGGTAACAATCTGGGGATATTTTCTTTGGCATTATATTTTCAAAATTATTTTTCAGTGTCTTTTCTTGCCATAAAAATCCATAATTTTCACCATATATCAATATATTGTTGATATTACATTAGATTTTTTAAAATGCATTAAGGTTTTTCATTTCTGAAAATGTCTGATTTGTTATATACATTGCTATGAAAAATTTTTTTTAAGAACTGATAGTCTCCAGATGTTGAAATGAAACAGGAATAATCAACAACTTAGGTTTTGGAAACTTTCACTGTGTTACAGAACTACTCTTTAGAATAACCTTGTGCAATGCTGATACTGTTTGCTGCTTGGTGTTGCTTGCATGTATGTAGCTTAAAAGGGCTCATTTCTGTGGACTCCTTAGCAAGCTCAGTGTGGCATCTGCAGGCTGAGGTCTGTTATTGTTTGAATCACCACGAGTAATTATCTATCCCTAATTGGAATGTAATTAACAATTCCATCAATGATTTATATCTGACGCCACAGTCTATCTTATTTCCCTAAAGGACGACCACGTTAGGCTTGTAGTGCTAGCAGTGTGTCTACCCTGCGGTCACTAGCCGCTGTCCACACAGCATCTGTTTGGTTTTCTTCACATACAGAGCTTGGCTGTACATCTGCTCTGTTGGGAGCCAATAGCAGCATAGCCTTGACAACACAGCATTTGGCAGGGCAATTACATCTGCTTGGGAGCTTTGACAAACTCTGAAGGCCCGAGGGCAGCTCTGCAGTGCCTTTTCTGTAGTATGTGTTGGTGCCTCAGTACACGAGATTGTACTTCCCAGTTTTGGGAATTTTAGGCTAAGTCAACATAAACTACGCTCATAGCTTTGTCTTCAATGCAGAATTATTCTGGGAAGAGTTAGGTGAGTGGAACGGAATAGAAAGGACTCAATATATACACATTTCACTAGGAGTAGCCGTTTTTTTTTTCTTCTCCAAAGGGCTAAGTAGCTGTTCTTTTAAAAGGAGTTGCAGAAAAAGAACAATTATTTTATTCTGATATAATGTTCTGTTATCTCTGATGATGAGGACAGCTGTATAATCATAGATTTTATGTTCCCAAATAAATATATATAATATATACCGTCTAGTTTATCAAGCAAAAATATTGAAGATATCAACAAAACCAGTCAGTAGACATCACAGCATTTAAATGTTTTAATCACAACATTTTGTGAATTTATGGCACTGACACACTTAAAGACTAGTGAGGGCATGAGTGGTTTGTCAATGAACACAAATACTGCAAATTAGTACAAGTAAGGGAGCCAGCTGCAACGTGTCCGACTGTTTTACCTAAGTGTGTAGTTCAGGCTGCACTTGGTTACTGCAGCAGGTACACAGTGTAACCTGCACAACTGATATTTTCTTGTCTTTATTTCATTTCCTTGTCTTAAAATGGGCCAATTAACTTACTATTTCTTAGTGTAAAATTCCTTTATGGCAACTAGACTGTCAGATGTTATTCTGAAATGCTATTTAGACACTGCACAGTCTGGTGTAACATTCCTTGCAAGACAGCAGAAGCAAATGATCTGTGTATTTCATGAAAGACAGGTATTCTAAAGCTGTAAAAAAAGGAACAAATTTGATAGACAAAACTGGACACCCTTGTCTTCTGCAGGAGTACACAGGCCTGCCACTTTACATTATGAATTATTTTCTCCAGGGGACTGAGTCCAATGTTTCTACCCCCAAGAGTTCAACAAATCACTGATGCGTTATACAGATTTATTTTTTCTCCCGTTGTTTTCTTTCAGTTCTTGCTATGCTTCCCTTCACATATTTCCGTACTGTCTTCTTTCCATGCCAGCTAAGCAATATCCTGTGATCACTGACAATTCGTCTTGCAGTAGTCTGAAAAGTAGTAATCTGAAAAGATTATCTATAGTAATCCATCAGATTTCTGTATAACCAGAAATGTCTATATATGAAGAGGAGAGATAAAATTATCTTCCTGTTATTTCTTATATCTGCACATAGTGCAATGCAGTGGCACAGACTTAGCATTAATTTATAGCTAACTTGTGGAACAAGAACAAGTAGCCATAATATTTTTTTCAGATCTAACTTGAATACCTCTGCACAACACTGCTTTATGTTGTATGGGCTTACTGCTGATCACCAGTCACTTGCCAGTTCTGTTTTTGGAATAAACTACTAGCAAGCTCAAGTACTATTGTAATTTTTTTTTAGTTTCTGAGGCATTTGTGTGTTGTCAGTACAAATTATCTCTGGTCCTGTCTGATCCTTTCAGACTTACCAGCTCAGCAGTTCAGCAAGATGCGGGGTTTGTTTGCACAGCTACAACATCACTTTGTCTTTTGGTTTGATAATCTCATCTATCTATTTACTTTAAAAAAAAACCCTGAAATTGTTAATACTTGTCAAATCAAAGTTCTTGTAAATAGACTAGGCCCCAAAAGACACATGCATTTTATAGACAGCCTGAAGCACATTCAGTCTCCTGATCAATCTTTCATGAGCTCTGTAATCATGGGCAAGTCACCAAGTCCCTCTTGTTTCTCTTGTGCATGGTTGTAATAGGAGTATTCTATGATGGTTTAGATGCCTTTGCTAAGGTTTGTGAAACCTTTGGAAGTGCTGGAAGTTTTGTACAAGTCACTCTATTGATTAAGATGAGGAGCTAATAACTTGAATGGGATAGCAAAGCAGAGTCAAATTAATAGAAACCAAGACATAACATGTATTTGGTATCATTAAAAACTTCATTATAAAAATTCAGACAGTCTAGTAACAAAGGCAGTTTAGATAGCATCAGGGACCAGCTCCATATTGTGACATATTACCACTTGCAGTAATATGTCACCGAAAACATCTGTATATTTCTCCCTTTCCTCTTACAGTATCGGTCAGGACGGGATCCTCAGCGAGGCTCAGACAATGTTTCCAATAAGTCCTCAGACAGCGATGTCAGTGATGTCTCCGCTGTGTCACGGACAAGCAGTGCTTCACGTTTCAGCAGCACAAGCTACATGTCTGTTCAATCAGAGCGTCCAAGAGGAAACAAGAAAATAAGGTGAGGACATTGAGCTGTAGTGCCAGCCACAGCTGTGTATTTAAGTAATTTCAACATTTGTCAATATTTATATTTGAAATTAATACTTTACCTATGTGGAAATTTGCAAAATACTGGTTTAAATGTCTTCCTCATCTAATGCTTTTTTGAAGTCTTCATGGTATTTGGTTTTAGTCAAGTTTTGTAATCTTGGGTTATAATAATATACACTAAAATAACAAGAGTATGTCAAGTATTAGGCACACATTTGCACTTTCTGAAAATCATTTTGTAAAATACTTAATATGGCTGAAAAGACAATTTAATTTGAAAATTTGTGCCAGCAATGTCAAAAACATTTTAATTTCCCTTTATACTAGAACTGCTGAACTTTTATAAAAGTCTTATTTAATACTTTAGACTGGTACAATTTGACTGCAGGTGTACAACCATTAAACTGTTCTTCAACCAGATTCATATAGTGTATCTGTGAACAAAACACAGCTGCTCCTTCACTTGTGTCCTATGCATACTTAGAGGAGCTTTGGGTGTAGAATGAATGAAAGATAATTTTTCTTGGAAGGTGTAACCCATATTCAACTCTCAGCAAAGTTCAATGTCAGCCTATATTGATTGTCAGAAAATAGTCCTTTTGAGACCAATGGTGTGTTTGAAAAGATCATTTTAAACATCTGATTATATAAATATCTCAAAATGTATGTTTCTGCCATACAGTTACATATACATTTCTAAGTGTGATATATTGCTATACAACTTTTTTTCAAAGAGGGACTTAAAGGCTGTCCTAAGAAAGCATCCTGAAGTTCTCTAGTGTAAGCTGCAGTCTTAGCCAACACAGTTTAACATATAACTGCTTCCATCCTTTAGTTTTTATTTAATTTAATTTTTATTTCCTTTCTTGTGACTACATGCATGGTCTTCCTGTGACCTTAAGTTTAATTTATTTTTTTCTTCTTTCTTTTTGCATGCCTTTTTCAATTTCTGTTGACTTCAAAAGGACAAGGGATATAGAGGGAATAAAAGAGGGAGGGATGGAAGGGGATGAACAAGATGGAATATTTCCTGAGGAGGAAGAAAAAGAGGAGGAGGAGGAGAAAGCAAAGGAGCAAGAAATTAATGAAAAGGGGGAAGGGCAAGAGGTGACAGAGAACGGTGATAAGGAGGAAATCAAAGGATCAGGGAATGATGAAAAAACTCAAGAAGACCAAGCTGAGGAAGGGAAAGAGGATGACAGGTAAATTATATCTCTGTTTCTATAGTCCTATTCTTCCTTCTTTACCAACAACCTCTTTGTCTTTCCTTTTTTTTTTTCTTTGCTTAGCTTGTTGTCTATGTTCTCTGCAGCTTGCTTTGCTTTCAGTCATGATGCTTTCATATTTAAGCAAACTTCATTTTCAGCTTCAGTGAACTTGTTCTGCATACAAAATGGTGTAGCACATTAACTTGACTCATTATGCATGCAACTACAGTACATTAATTTTTAAATTGGTTTAGAACAGAGTTTGGGTTTGACTATAATAAACAATAGAAACTATAAGTCTCTTCTTTATGTTCCCTGCTTGAATTATTATTTCAGGGAAAAATCTTTTGTTGAGTGACATTTCATCAATATCAAAACCATCTTTTCTTTCATTTGTGCCAGTGGTAATGGAGAGAATTTGGATTTATTTTTAATCTCCTTTATGTAAGCTGAGAAATATGTGTATTGATTGACAATCAATAGGATAAGCAGAGTCTTCACTTTTTTTTTTTTTAGTCCTGTATGAGTAACTGTTGTGGGTTACTGTATTGTAGTAGGGTCATGTACTTCTGCTGCTGTATTATGTCCAGAAGAATTCAGTGACAGTTGTCTCTGATTTTATCAGATAATTTTCTATATTTATACATTTTTCTACAATTCCTTTGAATCATGACTTTTAATATAAATGAGTGACGTTTTGTATTGCAAACCTCATGTAATTTGCATTAAGAAAAATTTAATATTCCTTTTTTCTTCATTAGTAAAAAATGAGTTTTAGATTCACTGAATATTCTTGACCCTACACAAGTATGACAGAAAATGTCAGAAAAAGACTTTCTTTTAACCTGCTAATTCTGCACTACAAAAGATAACTTATGCCTGTAAAACTGTGCTCATCGATACTAGGATAAGCCCAGAGCACTCTATGGCAATCCACTTCCTTCCTTTGCTAAAAATTTACATATATACCTGCCTGTACATACATACACACACAAATATGCACAAAGCAGAGGTGATAAAAACCAAGAATCCAAATGTGTAGTCCTCAGTTTGGGGTAGTATGCACCAATTAAGTCATGCTACTGCTTTTATACATTATGTGTCATCATTCTTGCACTTGTGTGAGCGCATGCTAGAATTTAGCAAAAGTGGTTGTTTAGAAACTACTGTCTTTGGAATACTTACTCCAGGTACTGCTAAATGCTAGTGTGGGAAAGGATGTTTTAGAGACCTTTTTCTCTCCCAACATCCACCCAATACCTAGTTTAATGTTCCCTATGCCAGTTTGTTCCTTTGCTTGTTAACTGATCTCTGCCATTGGGAAGAAGCAGCACAAGTAAGGAGTCTTAGCCCAAAAGAGAAACAAAATACTAAGTGACTGCTGTGTCCCCAGCATGGAAATCAGCCTCTAGCATTATTTGCCCACCTAGCCCAATTTGACTGCTTATAGTAAGCTGTAACTAAAAAGGAAAGTTTCCCCTTATCCACCTTCCCTTCCTTTGGTACAGTAAGCACTCACCTTTTTTAGTGTTGTCTGAACATTTTTTCAGGGTTACAAGCAAACTGAAAAGCAGAGATTGATTCATATATAGGTACAGGTATAGGTATGTATATACATTTATCTTTGTACATAGTTGTGTATCATTATTGTACTGAAATATCATGACTCATGTATTCAGTGGACAAACACAAAGGCAGGATTGATCTTAAACACTGATGCAAATTCAGTGCCGCCTTCTTGCTTGTTTGGCAAAATGTAAGATACTTGTAAGTTAAGTTAACAACTTCAGCTTTAAAAAAAAAAAAAAAGTTTCACGACATGCCAGCAATATTAACAATGACCAAAGCATTGCTTAATAATTAAACTTATCAATAGATATTTGACAGACCCAATAGAACCAAAAGCAGCCAGCTCATCCATCACAGAATAGTAGTAAATTATCATATCGTTCTTAAGATCTTCAGTGTCAGTTAAAGCAATACTGCACATAGGTATTTTCAACGTATATTTTTGTTTCAGAGGTACATCAGAACAGCAGTCACCTTTCCTCTGGGCGGTCTCAAATGCAGGGGCTGCTCTCAATCACTGCACCATCAAAAATCAGCTCATTAAGGGTACATTGTGCCTCTTGATGTCATTGTGTTTATATGCTTTATGAGTAATGGTAGTAGTTGTAATAAGGGCTTCAGTCTGATGAGATCATAGATGTTTTCAGTATAACTTAAATGACCGTAAAGACAGATATCTATCATGGATTCATCCCATGCCTATTTTAAAGAGTCCCTAACCACAATAAACTGCATTAGCTTTTTGAGCACTGGAGCACAATAAATCAATAAATCATTTTGGGGCAGAAATAGCTGCAGCATCAGATTTTGCCTTCATTAAATCTTGTAAAGTGAAACCTTGACATATGGTTGACTTATGGGGAAAACATAATTGTGTTCTTTCCTGGCAACATGTGTTAGTAAAGAGAAAGCATGGATCAATCTTACCTGTTGTAATTTTTAGGGATTCCTTCTCTACAGTTCCCTGTTATCAGGGACAAAGAAAACTCCCTCTTAGGTCTGATGTGTGGGCATTCATAATTTTTATTGCAGGAGATGTTTTTAAGACTGTTTTAAATCTTAACCTTCCTTAACATTTAGACAAGCAGGTGATCAGTTCAAGTCAACATGAGTTCATGAAGGGCAGGTCCTGCCATAGTAACTTAATTGCCTTCTATGACAAGGTTGCCTGCTTATTAGACAAGGGAAAGGCTGTGGGTATAAAATCAAAGAATCATAGAATACTTAAGGTTGGAAGGGACCTTAAAGATCATCCAGTTCCAACCCCGCCTCTCATGGGCAGGGACACCTCCCACTAGATCAGGCTGCC
>WAAB01013211.1:12292-30714 GCA_013389865.1 Piaya cayana
CACACATTGCCGGCTCATGTCAAGCTTGTCATCGACCAGTACCCCCAAGTCCTTCTCTGCAGGGCTGCTCTCAATCACATTTTTGCCTATCGTGTCCTGAAATTGGGGATTGCCCCAACCCAGGTGTAGGACACACTTGGCCTTGTTGAACCTCATGAGGTTGTCATCCTCATGAGGTCCACTTCTCCAGCCTGTCCAGTTCCCTCTGGCACCACCACTGTCCTTCCAATGTGGCAACTACACCACTCAGCTTGGTGTCATCATTAAGTACGAAGATGACGAAACTGAAGAAGGAGGATTTGTAGAAGAGAAAATCAGGTAGTATGTAATATTGCAGAGGCATTTGAAGACACGAGAAACTGAATGCAGAATGTAGTTTTAAGTCATGGATTTCTTCACAACAGACCTTCTTTCTCTTCCTAATGATTCTTCATGCTCTATGTCAACCGCCCAGGAAGGTGGTTGATTCACCTTCCCTGGAGGTGTTTAAGGGATGGGTGGATGAGGTACTGAGGGGCATGGTTTAGAGATTGGTAGGAATGGTTTGACTCAATGATCCGGTGAGTCTCTTCCAACCTGGTGATTCTATGATTCTATGTGCCCTTTCCCTTGTTGTGTATAAAGATTTATTTTAAATTCACCTTATAGCTATTTTTGTGTTAATCAGTTAAAAAAAATCTTTAAAGAATTTAATTTGCAGGTTTTAAGACTAATTCCCGATGTGTATTTGATCCTTAGTTTTTCATTATATTGTAATCTTAGTGTTTGTGCGAGCTCCTTCACAGGAGTGGCACCCAATAACATTTCTTGAAGATCTATATCCCTGTAGAAATGTCAGAAACTGTGCAAAGTTAACAAGCATCAAGAATCCATTTTCAAGGCACACGTGCTGTTTGGTTTTTTAAAGGTATTTCAGAAAGATTATAATTATTGTCCAGCTGCACTACTGGATGAAAGAATTTAATTGTGCCTAACCTTCCTAGTCAGACAGGCCATATGTTTGTAAGCAAATGCTGTAACCTGAGACTCCTGAGAATCTTTCCCCACTGCATTATTGGTCCTTTAGTAAAACTGCAGCACAGGCAGTCTGTGCTCCCAATAGCTCTGTCTGTCTGTTTATTTGCAAATAGATGGGGTTCATTCAGTGTGATATCTGCCGTGGGAGGAGAAAAAGCAACTGTATCAATGTTCATGTAATTTTTCAGGGAAAACATCAGCCTGCACTTTCCTGCCACTCTCAACCAAAGATGTTGGTGTAACAATTTTTTTTTTAACGTAACAACAAAGTGACCTTGCCATTCCTGGGATGAGAATGGCAGGTTGCAGTACAACATCCACCAGCTCTTTTCAGCTGCAAAATGTTTTGTTATTCAGGCAGCAGGGGCAGACATAAAGGACTCAGTCCTTGAATAAAAAGCAGAACCTTTGCATCCCTCTAACATGATTCTTCTGCATACTTCTGACTAGATAAACTGAGAGCTGATTATGCATTTCCAGCCTGTGACTCTAAAATCAAAGGACCTAAAATATACTTTTTTTTTTTAGTAAAATTTCATTGGTATTATTGGGCTGTATAGAGTCTATTAGCAGTTCATGGCAAATTATTCCTCCATTTGAAGCATAGATTCAAAGCCGCTATTATTTAACTTTATTGTTCCACAGTGGGACAACACTTAAAAACTTGTAAATTCATATACCTACTAGATCTGTAGCAACACATACAGTCAATAATTTGGCCATTTGGTGTTTTACACTTTTGTACGTGACAGGAAGAAGAAAACTGTGTGTGACTTCCAGAAAAATGTTATGGAAAAGGATAAAATATTGCAATGGATCAGAAGGGAATTATATAAATTCATGTTTGTTGTGAAACCTTGAATTAAGAGTAGAATACAAATAATTTAAGAAATCCAGCAAAGTCACCTGTTTCTACATTATTTGTCACCATCTATCAAACCCTTGGAGACCTGTTGTTTCCCTGTTACTTTGGAGTAACTACAAAAGACATATAGACACCTTTTCACTGAGGAAACTTATTCTGATCCACTGGGAAATAATGAAGTAATGAATCTAGAATTACGCATTATTAACAGGTGAGCAGTGAAAATATTTCATATGAAAGAGCCTGCAGTTTTGATAAATGGTGCCCAGCAAGGAACTCTGAGGGTTTTGGTTTTCTTTACATCAACACAATATCATTGAAATTTCTTCCCTCTCCATGAAATGCAGCCTGCACTTCAACATCTGTTGAGTCAGTTCTGACCCGTGATCCAGAAAGCATCGATATACTCCTGCTACTGTAGGCTGTTTAAAAACAGTGCTTTAGTAGTTTGGGTTTTTTTTTTTAAAAAGGTGCAGATAGAAAGCCCTGTAAACATGCAGTAAAGTAGGATGAAGGGAAAATTTGAAATGAGGATTTGAAGAAAATATGTATGTTATAATTGTTTTTTTCACTTTTAAATGTGTATAAAAAGACTAATTTTCTGAAGATATTTTAGACTAGATTGAATCATGAGTTCTTCAATATACAAACTTTTTTGTCGTTGTGTAGGATTGAGCACAACAAGTCTGTGGACTAGAATAGCAATAGCAACAACAAAGGGTAGGGGAGATAGTTAAAAAACCAAGTAATTGAATGTTGAAGCTCATTGGGCTTTTATTTCTTTGATATTATGATTCTCTGGTTCTGTCATATTACTGTATATTTTCACTATTTTTACCTGTGTATTATTTTCATAGAAAAATGAAAACATTCTAGAAAATTAAAATAGTTCCTTTTCTGATAAGGTGCTTGAGAACATGATTTAGTAGTGGAGAGGTATGGTTGGAGTTGATCTTAAAGGTCCTTTCCACCTAATGATTCTATGGTTCTATGACTCTATGATTCCTCTAAATGTACTTCATTAAAAATAATTAATGAGCTTATCCCTTCTGAGAAACAAACATAAACTCCTTGTTACTTCATAAAACTATTTCTAAACATAGTTAATGGTTTTGTGCCAGTGCCTTTGAAACACATTGCCAAACCCATCTGGCAAGTATAATATTTTAACTAAGGGTCTTCCTTCCAGTGCTGGTCTTATTATTCCATACTTAATACCTATGGTAAGATGATGTTCCAGTGGTTTGCATTGCCCATCTATCTGATTTCAATGTTATTTGACCAAGCACCTGAACATTTTGGTTTGGTGCTATCACTGTACCTACACAGTGTTCATACTCATTTTAGTCTATAAAGTCCATGAGGTGCTACCTAACCAATCTTGAAGACGTGTCATCAGGTGTCCCCTAGTATGAAATATGTCTATGTATTTCCTTATAAATATGATGCGGAGCTCAGCACTTCCCAGATCGTAGCCGTAACACAAGGATGATTCCTATGGAGGCCCAAGGTAAACAAGAGGAACCTTTATTTCAAACATGCGTGCTATGCAAAGTGCGCATTGCCTCAGCAGGGAGTTCTGGTCATAGACCTGGCCTCCACAGGTCAGAAAAACAAATCTGCAGACTTGTGTTCAGAAAGATGCAAACCACACTTCTTCACAGCATTCTTTTTATGATGGTCTTTGGTTTTCTGTTTGCTTTACTAATTTTTCCCAGAGGCCCAAAGTGACTCAAAGTCATTTTGCCAAAGTGACAGAAATCAGACTAGCAAGATCATGATGTTCCATGTGATATCTCTTTGGTTGAGGTATTATAGTTTCAGAGCTCTTGCTTGGTTCTGTTTAGCTCTAAGTCCCAGAAGATCAATTCGTAGAGATATGGATTTGTGAGATGTTAGTGGTATCTATTCTGCCCCTGATTTTTTTCGAGTCCTCAAGCAACCTGAATTTACAAGGAATGAAGGAAATGTCAGAATTGCATTATTCTTTAGACACCTGCTGCCACACACATACACGGACAAAGTAGTACAAGCATGAGCATGGCCACATTATACAGTACTGATCAAAGCAATTCAGTCTCTCAAGATGAAGTATAGATGCAACTACAGTGAAATCCATATTGAGTACACTAACTTAGATAAAGCCCTTTCAGGACATCTAGCTCTTCCCCTTATGTTATGTGATTTTCCTCTGAAGGTAATCTCAGTATTGCATCCTATCCAGTTCCTGCATGTCTTGTTTCCAAAGTTTTCTATCTTCAATGTGTTTCCAAAATACAAAGTCTTCCTTATAGCGAATTTCAGTTTGCCAAGTAAAAGTGATAAATGATGGTTCCTCTTACCCTACGGCAATATGTGATGTTTCTTACCTCTATATTTTACAGTATTTCTGCCTTCAAGTCTGAAATTTTTCTCACTTTGCTGACTTGGTTTTACTGTACTTCTCTGGTCATTTAGGTCCTGGACACATAGTGGATTTAAAGTCTGGTTTAGCAATTCACTTCTTGCTTTTCATTTCATAGAGCTCTTTTCAGCCCTTCAAGGAGCAAATCCGGGCTGCACTAAGCAAACTTCACTACAGCTTGTGACATAGTCAGCAATGTTGATAAGGAAAACAGAATTACCCCTCTCTTCTGTCTCTGTTGGAAATCTGTAATTCAACAGTACGTTTGAATAAGCACATAACATCTAACTTTCAGATTAACTGCAAGGTGCATTTCTGTAAGAGATACTCTCAGTTAAATCAGGTTGCTTACTATCAGTTTTAATTTGCTAAGCTTCTTGTTAACCTGTTTTTACAAGTACAACTGCTTCTTTGCTAGTCTGGGTTAAAAAGGTGCTTTCTAAACTCAAAGATTTTTGATGTTATTCAGAGCTGACTCTGTCTTTGTTTACAATTTACTTACTTTACTGACAAGACTTCAGATTGCATATGAACTGCATATATTTACAAATTAATATGACATCTGACTAATGCGAGACTTTTGGACCTTGACTAGTTTTCTCACTGCCTTTCTTTTGCATTCACACATAGTAAATGGCTAGTTTAGTTCACTGTATCAAAGAAAGGGATTTCTGCAGACATTCAGTGCTATAAAAGTTTTCTGTAACTTTGTGAGGGAAGACATGAAAGTTTATCAGCAGCATATGAATATGAATATAATAATTTTTGTCATAATGTTAATTAAATTTAAATTTAAATGTTTTTATAAAAATAAAAGTTGTTATAAGTGATATTTTCATATAAAAATGGCCAATTCTATCAGAGGTGGTGAGACCTTTTATCAAAAATCTTTGAAGCTCTGTGAAGAATTCAGTTGCTAGTCTTTGGCAACAGTTACCTGTTACAGTGTTTTTCCTACATCTCTCATTTGTTATGGCAATATTTGGTAAGTAATTCAATTGCTTGACTCCAAATTATTTTGAAATTTGCTCTGATTTAAAAAAAACCAACTACATTCTATGCATGACATGGTAAAGCTACAAATCTATTAATTTTTAATAATAAGGCTATGTGCATAGCTTGATATGTAACAGAGTGGGGAATATACAATTCAAGTTAACTTATGTACTCTAATAGGTGAGATATTTCTGATTTGTAATGAAAAAGACTTTTGAAATAGATGTTTTATATAAAAATATTGTTAGTTTTCTTTTGAGACATGCACACATTATCTCTTTGAATAGTAATATACATAACAAAATACATGATGATCACTGCTTTATGGTTTCACACAAATTTTCTTGTTATAATTTCAATAAAAAATAAACCTAATAATTAAGTCAGTCTAATAGCTATTAGAGATTTATATCACAAGTAAGTTAATAGGATAATTTTTGACCAAGTGAATCTCAGGGGACTAAGTCATTCTAATTTCAAACCTACAGTGTCTCTCTTTGATGTGAATTGGCAAATGAGTACGTGCATTAGCCAGAAGCATTGTTTCCATGGAAATGTTAGTTGCTACATCACAGCTGCCCCCATAATACATTTTTTTAAAATAAATTCTTAAGCAAATTAATGAAATTCCAATTGAGTTGAGGTCTATTAAGAGTGGCATTAAAATTCCTCTCTTGCTTGTAAAAAGCCCTAAACAAAATCTTCAGTGGGTCTTCCATTCTCACAAGAGACATGTATTAGAAAATATCTATTACAACAATGGAAAAACTGTTAAAATTTTTTCCCTAGTGTATCATAGCACACGGTTGTACTCCATAGTCGGTGAAATGGATTTGTATTATTGCAGGTGCTTTATTTTCATTAGGGATCATTACCAGAGAGCCAAGCTAAAATTCAAGGAAGTACTAATACCAACTTGCAGTGGGAAAAAAATGAAACCTGTAAGATCCACCAAATTACTTAAGAGTGGGTCAGATTTACCAATATATACATTTTTGACAGAGCAAGAAGATTTTATGTTTTCATTTCCAGTTCTGTTGTAAAGGTGACTGCAAAAACACCTCAGAAATCCCACTAATATACAGTACAATGGTTAGTATTTGTATCTTCTTCACAATTAAAAAAAAATAACAATATTGTAGATTGGAAAAATGCCTCTGCTTCATAATACTGGTTTTAGTAAAAGTTATCTGTTAGTAAGTGAGAAAGAAATCAAGATTGTAATAATAATTTCAGTCTATTGTTCTCATTTAGAAATAGAGTAGAACTTCCATTTCTTCTCTGTTAAATAAGTGATATTCTTTGTAATTTGTTGGTATCACTAGGTGTAAGGATTCTGTACTGCTCCCTGTGCTGGCTTCTGCCATGGACTCTTATTAAAGTTCAGAGCTAGGGCCTGGTTTAAAAATCAATTTTATATAACTTTAGCGGTACTTTACTCCTGCAGAAGTACTGCTGATGTGATTTCAGCTTATTAGGTTAGCAAAGAGAGGAAAAGAAGCTTTCCTAGATCTACCAACACAAAACACCTGTCTTGTTATGTTAGTGAAGATGGTGACAGAAGGAAGAGCAGGGAAATGAAGAGACAGGAGAAGATGCTGGGTAACATTTATGGATTATGGGAAATGACCATTCAGTTCAACAAGTCACTAGCTAAGCTACAGGGCTGGGACCCTGGCAATGTGACTTTTTTTGAGCTGGTAGATGGGCTGTGATATTATTTAACAAATGAGATATATAGAGAGAGGTGTTCACCTTAAAAAAGTCTAATTGTCATTTTGATAAGTCAAGGAGAGAAAACTGAGACAGTAGCAGAGGATTTCTGATCTATGTTTTTTGAATGACCATTGTGCCCTAAGATTTAGGTTGGGCCCATTTGCACTTCTTTTCTATGGGGAAAGACTGAGTGAGTGTATCTTCCTAGCTCTGCCTTTCTTGTTGCTGCCTTTTGGATTGCTTAATGTACAGGAAATAATAGGCAGTACTGCCCTGTGCACAAATATAGGATGCCTAAAAAAAAAAATCTTAATAATGTTCTTTAAGCTATGGGACTTCAAAGTTGCTTTTTATAGCAGTAAGAGCTTTCAGGAGAGTCATTGCCTTTAGTTCCTCCATCCCTTTTCTGGTTGGTTTGCCACACATTGTAAATATCAACAGGCATGATAAAGCATAAGGACTCTCAGGTGTCTGTGGGCTTTTCTTAGTTTATGGGTTTTTTTGTTTTTCCAGCCTAAACAAAAGGTTCCTAAGGAAATTTGGCACTTACTGGAATAATCAGCCAGTTTCTATAAAAAGTTTCTGTTTCTGTAGGCAAGTGTTCAACCAACTAGACAGATGCTGTCCAACTCTGCAACTCATTCAAAATGTGAAGCCAGAGACAGCAGGTTTTTAACTATGGAGACAGGATGAGACTTTACATTTGGTACATATGAAACAATGAGTATTGATTGTGTTTGCAACTGCTTCATGGGAAATATAACAGCAGCCAACAATGTTACCAATTTGTTCTAAAATCAGTATTTTCTGCAAGCTCATTAAACAACTTTAAAGCACCAATAAGTCAGTCAGAAATTGGGAGAGGTCATGGGAAGTTTCTGTGTTTTTAATTTGTTGAGTAAACCAAGTTTTTATGCAGAACTTGTTTATCTAGGATCTGGAGCATTTGCTCACAGTGCAATCCGTTTTACCTGCTATAAGACTTCTCACCTATCCTGTTGTATAGTAAGCAGTGGGTTCAAAACAGCCTCTAGACAAGGGTGGTTTTGCACTGTGAATTCTTCCCTTTCTTAAGCCAAAATTCACAAACATTTGCTTTCCTTCTTTGTCTAAAGCAGGAAATACTAAGACTGAAATAAAGATCTTGTAAGACCTACCTCTCTGCCTCCCTACTGTAAGGATTTACTTAGGTATTTTATGGTATTCCCCTCCGGCTATGTATCAGCTCCAGAAGAGATCATTTGCCAAGTACCCTGTTTCTAGGCTACTTACATAGAAAGAGGCCTGTCTGTGGTTCTAGGTGTCCTCAGGTGCTTTCCCAGCTGTAGGGGAAACGCAGGAAGCAATGTTGCTATATGAGCTTTCCCATCCCTCTGCCCTTGCTGGCTAGTCAGTGTCCTGGCTGTCATCTTCACTGTGTGGTTGCTGTTGGCTGCCAAGCAGCTGGAGTTCTGTGATCACTTTGTACTTGTTTTGATTCTAATTAGGGTAATTATTATGCCATTGTTCTCAAGTGATTTGGTCTAGAAAGATTTTCAAGACGATATTTTCAAGATTAATATCTTATAAGGCACCTTGCAAACCTTGTTTTTAGTGCATTATCTATTCCTTGACGTTTCATCTCATAAAATGTTTTTATTTAATGTAGTAGTATTTGGTACATCTGCACAAAGCTAAATCCAAATCCCTTTTCCTTTACTTGAATTCTCTGTCCTAATTTTTCCAGCTGGTCAAAAGAATATGGCTATATGAAGTCTACCTCATTGTTGGCAGGTGTACACTGCAAAGCTTCAATTTGTGATATAGAAGTCTTCAAAGAGCAGCCAAGTAGCAAGTTTTTATAATGCATAGTACTTTGATAGCTAAATTATGCATAATGAAATTATAGCACCTTGGTTTGCATGGAGACTTTTAAAGAGCATCGATTTCTTGAATAATGGTAATTATTGTAGTCCATTGCACTTACATAGAATTATACATCTTGGGAAATGACATGTGAAGCACCTCATAGGCACATTAGACTCAGGAAATGGGAACATTCTTCTCTGTGTAAATTTTATGGGAAACGGAATATTTCTGTTTTCAGTGCTATGACATAAGGTCATTCCTAAATGTCAATATAACATATAAAGCAATGACTTAAGTATTATTTTACAAGAACCCCCCGATTTTCTGGATATAATTCTTGAAAAATGGATCATTGGGATAGGTTGTTTTGCAAGCAGTAAAAATGTTACTTCCTCTGTCAGTCTGTGTGGTGTAAATATGCTCCCATGTGAAGTAACAGAGATTCAGTAATGACTTATACTACAGTCTTTCCCCTAAGGAGCATTCTTAAGATCTTTATTCAAGTATCTGTTTTCAAAACAGTTTTAGAAACTAAATAGCTCTAGTCTTCTGCTCCTATCTCAAATCTAAACTGATTTCAAAAAATATTGAAAAGAGAGAGACCTTACAGGAAATGTAGTCACACTAATCATATTTCCTTAGAGAACTTAGGTTAAGTATAGCATTAGTGTGTAAGGGACTATAATTTTTTGACTCTTGGTAGAATTTTGTGTGAGATAAAGTTGAAGATACCTTTTTTTCCCAACACTGTTCTTCCTAGATCTCTCTAGTATTTCTTATATGCAAGGTACTGTTGAAATTTAGAAGTAGTTTCTGTAGCATCTCATTTCCATGAATCAATCGCTAAAATGTTAGTTTGGAAGAAAATAAAGCATGTGATATTATTGTCTTACAAATAGGTTACTATAGTGCTAAAAATCCCCTGAAACATAGACCTGCATTTTTAACCCTCCTTGCCTTCCTCTTTACTCACTTCCTACTCCACTCTTTCCTTAGTGTTAAAAGTAACAATGTGAGTTAATGTGTACTAGTATATAATAACAGATTTTAAAAAAGGATAAGAAATAACTTTCAAGTTACCATTGTGTTGCAGTCTTTTGTTATTTTTAGTCCAGACAAGGCCACTAAGTCTATCAGCTTTGTTTTGTGCCTCCTCATTTTTTCCCCCTTATAATTTCCTCCAGAAGCACATCCAATATTCTTTTGACTTGTTGGCAGACGTCTGCTTCTTCTATAAATTAGTTCTTATGTTTTCCTCTGTGTTGTGGCTTAACTCCAAGCATTTTGTACCTCCATGCACGTGCAGCTGTCAGCTAAAGAGCAAAGCACTTCCTGGTACCTCTCAAATATCTTCAATAGTTGCATTGTTCTTCTGAATCTCATCCCCCATTCCATTTCCCCTTGAGTCCGTGGGGAAAGCCCCAGTGATCCATTTGCTTATTGAGACACCTTGTTAAATGCAGAAATAAATTTTCTGTGACAGAATGTGTGTTATAAGAACTTCATAAAGAAAAAAAAAATCTTACTCTTTTGAAATACAGTCAGGCCATTATGGGTAAGGGATAAAGAGTGTGGTTATACACACTAAAAGATATTTTAGAGCCATTTACTGAGCAGTAAAGCTCTAGGAACAGCCTTTGCATGTTTTTGAAAATTTGTTTAAATAGTACAAATATTCCTTGTTAGCCTTTACGTACTGGTGATTTTATGCAAAACTTAATAACTATCTCTAGTTTCTAAAAATATTCTGCTGGGTTTTGGATTGTCAGAGACTGTATCTAGTAGGGACTTTTCAATGAGGTGCACTGTACTGAACAGAATAATAAAGGTTTAAGTTCTGTGCAAGAACTTTGCTGAAATAGAAACAGTCTCTATGTATCCTTAGGCCAACATGTACTCCAGAGTTTCCAGGTCTGAATGTTTTCTGAGACACCTACCAGTTAGACATCAGGGCAAAATTTGGATAGGCACCGCTGTCATCACTGTAGATGGTCGTTTCTGTGCAAAGGAAAGGTCCCTTAGCCTTAGACACGTTGTAAAATGCTGCAGCAGTTGATTTAGAATCAGCCAAGTAAAATATGTAGGAACAGTTTATAAATTAATACAGAAGGTAGGCCAAAATTAAGTTGGATTTATCAGTAATGATATGTATGTCAACTAGCAATGAAGTTGTGTGTTGATGTGCATGTATAATACATGTGTTTGTAGCTGAATAGGAGCAAAACCCCTACAGCTGTCATTGCTATGTAATTACATTGAAATCGTAGGATGACTGAGCTAAACCAGATTACCAAAAATATCCTTTAAATGTCTGAGTTTTTAGAAATGAAAACCATACTTCAGATTGATATCTTTTTTCACTTAGTATTGAATCAAGTATTTGTTTCCCAGAGAAATGTAGATTGTGTGCCTGTACGTCAGAAGAAGACAGGCAGACCACTGATTACAGAACTTAAATTTCCCTAGCAAAAAATGTATATATTATATACTGATGTATTAATTCTTTAATATGCTTTTGCTGGTTATGTGTTTTAAGCGAATGAGTAAATAGAACTTGTTACTTAAAACAAATTTTTTGATGAGTCAAGTATGCTTACAGGAAACCAAACAGGAAACTAGAATTAAAGTTGCTCCTTTTTACCTCTCAGACACCAAGCCCTGCCTGTGTGAATTAGCTGCTTTTACCCTCTAGTCTCCCAAAACCTTCCATCTGAAACCTATCCTTTTCTGTCTTCCCCTTTATACTCTTTGTCTGCGCTGTTTATCCATCCACTGGCTGACAGTGTCTTTACATCCAAAATGCAAAGCAGACAGATGGGCGTCTCAGGAAAGAACATGACCAAGAGCACCAGCATCAGCGGGGACATGTACACACTGGAGAAGAATGATGGAAGCCAGTCAGACACAGCAGTGGGAACTGTTGGCGGTGGTGGCAAAAAGAGACGCTCCAGCATTGGTGCAAAGATGGTTGCCATCGTGGGTCTCTCACGAAAAAGCCGTAGCACGTCACAACTCAGCCAAACTGGTAGGAACTCAATTTTTTTTCCCCCTTCTCAAATTATAATTTAAATGTACATAATGTGTATGTATTATGGTTTAATCATTTGTATATTCTGTTGAAGTTGTCTATTCAACAATATTCTACAGAATGAAGAAAATGGTCATACATCTTTTCTCTGAACACTTATTAAATTACTTTTTTTCAGCAAAGATTCTTTCCAGGTTGGACTGAGGCTTTTATTGCTGCTTGCTGGAACCTGCTTAATGCACTAATTCCTTGCTTCTCAGGAGAAAACACATGATGCTGTACTTCTGTTAGGGTGGACTCCTTACTGCGAACAAAATTCCTTCCCTTTTTTTCACAAATTTTGCTTGCATATTTCAGTATGGGATCTTTTTTTTCACATTTGAATGTGCAACCTTACTTTGAGATGAAACAATTTTCCTGAACAAAATGATATATTTTATTACTTTAGTATAACTGTTTTATTGCCTTTTAATTAATTTCTTTTTAGCCTACAAGTGTATTCATCATCCATATAAATTTTCCTCATTTCGCTTTATCTCAATTAAAATTTAATTAGGAAATATTCTACCTATGAAAAGGGGAGAGTTTTTTGCTTTGATGTCTAAAGCGTTTAAAATGTTATACATTCTTTTTCTATTCCTCCCATTTCAGGGAAAATCCATATAATGCACTCTGAAAATCTCTCATTGTCAATTGAGGAAGCTTTATAGGACAATTGTATTTTACTTGGAAAAAGATTACTTCTATTTAAATGACATATACATATATAAGTGTATAAGCAATGTATATAGTTATACACACATATATTTACATTTTAAGGTATGTGTATATATATATAAGATATATTGCATGTTCAGTGTTCAAGCAAAACTGTTATGACACGGTCATGTGTTTCAATATAAGTTTATAGTCTTCATCTGTGTATGGTCATATCTGAAGGTCTGCATTATGCTAACATCCACTCAAACACCGATAAGAGATTTTTCATTTTTCTGCAAAGTTTACAGTTTATATTGTGAAACCAAAGTGATGTAAGTTTTAATGTGTAAGTAAATGAAGAAAACAATGATTTGCAGTGTCAGAAATTATGGTAAATTTTGTAAATAAGCACTTGTAAGAGGAGGATTTAGAGTACGTATAAAGAGTAGAAGTATAAGAGAGGGAAAAGAAAGGTTAGGCAAGAAGGGTAACAGTGTAGAAGAAGTATAGAAAGAAAGCAGAGAGCCTGAGTGTGCATCTTACTGAATGTGACATGAGACAGGAGGGAATGATAAAGGAGGGGGGATAGAACACGTATAGTGAAAGCTCTGAATGTCATGCAGACACTGATGGCTGCATCAGTAGGCAAGTCTTTGCAGCTCACTTGTGTGTTATGGAAATGGCAATTTCATACATGTTTCTATTTTTGCTGTGTTCAAATAAATGTGAAGCAAAAGATGAAGTCATCCTTAGAAAGATCTAGGAAGTGTCTGGTCAGGTAATAAAAATAACTACTTGCTTCTCAAGAACTCTAAATTTTACTCATGATACTACATAAGTAGGTAATTGTATTGATGTATTTGAGTATAAAGCCAAATACAATGCACTGTATTACTAGTTCTGATCTAATCTTGTCTCTCTTACCACAACAAAGAGTGTCTCTCTTACCATTCATCAGATTTTTATCCAGTTCATGTCTCAGCACTAGAACAAAACTGTATTGTGTGGCTTGCCTAGATTTGTTTTAAATACACCACTGTCTTAATTTCTTGGGACTTTTAATTTGAAGTTTTTCTCTCTATTATATTCGGTCATTTGCCCAATAACTGATTGGATGCTCAAGTCAGTGACAAATGTGGGATGTAACTCATTCAAAGGTACTCAAGGTCTCTTGATGCATTATCTGTGAATGGGGTGCTCTGGAAAACTCTTGATTAAGGAGCTGTATTTCAGTGTTGCTTACCTTTGCCTTGCATGAATTCAGCCTCTGCACCTCCTGCTGCCACCTTTTAAAAAGACAGCAGCACCTGCAACCCTATTTGACAGAGCTCTTGAGGGGCCATGTCTGATGGCCACATGTGTTTGCACGTACCAAGACAGGCACGCGCATCATTTAAATAGTTGGGTCATGCAAGCATACTGTTCAAACAGTGAGAGAACCTGTGGCCACGTCAGCGGCTGAATGAAGAACATGTTCAATGCTGTGTCTCCAGTGAAACAAGGTGATGATCTGTTGGGTGGGTGACACTATGTGATGGGTGCTGGGTGGGTTAGGGTGAGGTCACATCATGAAGAAGTGGTTTGCATGTCTTAAGCGTCCATCTGCACAACTTAAAGAAAACATTGGACACTAGTATTATACATTCATGGGCACCAGAGGTTTAAAACTTGGCAGTTAATGTCTTTAATGAACTTGTAAATTTCCCTGGTTTATCTCATCATGTTGCTGTTTTCAGAGGGTAAATGCCTGCACAAGGAATCGTATATTGATGCAAGCATTAATACAAGAGATTAGATCAAAATGCTGATGTGCTATAGACATCCTCTTAGTACAGATTTCTAGAACTGAGAGGCAAGAAATATTCAGGTGGTAAGGCATTCATGCTGCATAGAAACTAGTAGAAGTATAAAGGGTTCTTAGGTAGTTTCTGAAGAAATTATTTTATCATTATCTCCTTACATATCAGGCCTGAAAAAGTGCACTGATACCATGATAAAACAATACTACTTCTGTGGAAAGTTGTTATCATATTTATAACAACTAGGCTTTTAAAATATGTGTGCTCATATGCAATTTAGTAAAGAAATGCCTACGGGTAACCCTGAAACTTTTTTCAAGTGTATTATAAGCACAATTATATTTCAGTGGTTTTCTTCATTCCTATTTTATAACAGATCTATGCTAGAAGTTTTTTTTGAAAGTACATCATCATAAGTGCATTCGGCACTGTGAATCAGGCTTACAATAAATGTCTTAAAAGGTGCATTTTTACTAATTTTTCAAATTAATTTCAAGTTGTTTCTTGTTATGTGGCATAGTATTAAGTGACTGACACTCAAAATGCATACAACAAAGTAATTTTTGTTCTCATCTGTAGTTCTTTCTGTGTACTCAGGTAGGGACAGTTATTTGGGGTTTTGCCAGTCAGGGTTGTGGTGATTTGTTGTTATAGGTGGGAGTAAAAGGAGTAATTGTGTTGTTATTATTGTTGTTATTGTTGTTTTAAAGAGCAGTGTTGGTGTTGTTATTACTATTAGCTAAAAGTTATATTTGGATTTCATTCAGCAGTGGCTAGTGTATATTCTGTGTTGGAATGCCTCCAGAGGGAGAACTGAATAAGTAATGTTCTTTTTCCCTCAGACATATACAGTCTTAAGTGCCTAGAAAATTGCAAATCTGCTAACTCTGCTGAGCAAGTCCATCACAGGTAATTTATGAGAGTAAAATAACAATTCAAGAAGGTGAAAACATCTGATCTTACTAACAAAAGAGCTGGGAACAGACCTTTTCAAATTATCATAGCTAGAAAAATCCAGGTTTGTTCTCATATCTCTTACATGAAAAGATCTTAAGTAGTCCTCTGTGTATCACTGTTGTTTTGGGAAAAGAAAGAACAAAAAACCTGCCAGTGTTAAGACCACAGGAATATATAAAACATGAATGAAAATAGATGTGGCTCGTTCCCTAGTTTCCATTTGGGCTTAAAGTAGAGTTGTAATTTATTTTTTAAAGTTCATACTGTTTTTAAAATGATGAATACCACTGCTGTGATATTGCTTTCCTATTGTTTCATTTATTGAAAATTTTAAGTGTTAAAATATATAGGATCAGTATTTGGTGAAATGATTGGTTTTACTGGTTTATTTAAAAGTTTGGTTTTGTTTGTTTGTTTTTTAAAGAGCCTGGAAATTCCTACAATTTCTTTAACCTTGTAATCAAACTAGTGCTAGGATGACATTAATTAATTAATTTTATCTCAGGTAACTTTTACTTAACGTAAGACTTTCATAAAAGATAAGATACTGTAGACTAGAGTGGCATGGTAAATCAGGATTTATTTTAGTTCTGCTTCCTGTACATTTTCAGTGCTACAAAAAAGAGCTAAATGAATACTCCTTGCACTTGAGTCTGGCAATAATTTCTGGCTAATATTGGGCTGGTTAGAAAGAGTTATGTTGTAACCTTCAGGTCCTGATTCCACAGGCATTCTTCCTAGTGGAAAAGGTGGCTTTCTTTACAGAGGAAGATAAAAATATAAAATGCAAACCTGAAGCAGCATGTTAACACGATTTACTTAACTATTTGTATCTGGAATGCAATCCTTTTCCTGCTGGACAGCCCTGAAGGGGGTGATGATCAGGCCTGCATACAGATGTAGACCTGTAACTCTCAGTTGCATTTAATTAATGAGTGAAGTCTTTACTGTCTTTTGATTACAAGATCTTAGATCTCTGGTTCAAATGTACATGCAGTGTTTCCAGCAGATGGGTACCTGGGTGTTGTCTGCCTTTATTCAGGTGACATGTTTCCTTTAGCTGGGAAAATATTTTGACTTCTCTTTAGTTAGCCAAGAACTATTGTGTTTGTAGACCGATTATATCCAAAAGCCTAAGCAGTTTAATTTATGTTTTCAAGAGCTTTTTTAGAATCTGGACCACATGATGGACCATACCTACTAAAACTTTTTCTGTTTGTTTGTTCATTCAGTAACACTGTAGAGTCCAATTCACTATCAGTAACTGAGTCACTTGACATCATTAGGTATATGATCACAATAGATAGCACCTATTAAAACAGATGACAAAAAGTGTGTAGCAACATGACTACTGCACTAATGCCTGGAGAGAGGTGTAATGATGTGCTAGAATAGAAATAAACTTGCGTGCCTCTGCAGAGCATTACTCCAAGGTACAGTGCTCCAGAAGGCCTTGCATACGTAAACCTGGCAGATGATGTTTGGGTTCAGCTGACACTGCCTGAATTGCAGTTTGCCTGTGGTGACATGTTGCTCTCTTTAAGCTAATTACTCTTTCTGATAGGCAGAATTCTACCACAATAAAAGTTGTAGGAATGCATTGGAAAACTACTGGAAAACTATGCAAGGTCAACCAAGACACAGACAAGTATCCAAAACTATTAAAATCTCATTAAAACGCAAGAACTTACTTTGTTTTTTTTAATGACCATGGTTGTCCATCGTTTAGCAGAAAGACAAACTTTGGCAAGATATTATTTGTGGCATAAGGTTTTAAGGTTGTAAAACTATAGGTTTGGGACAGCATGTCATGTATAATTTTGGTGGGGTTAAACTATGGCATTATGTTCTTGACGTTATATTTATTTGTAGAAAAAAGCACAAAAAACAGTTGATTCAGTGCAAATAAAATTATGATTGCCCCTGAGAGAATTAAATAGTGTTGATCAAGAAGAGACTCTTCTATATTAACAAATTCTGGGGTGATCTGAAGGGTAACCCCAGTGAAACAAGATTAAAGTAATTTGAAATTTTGGCTACATCTTTTCTTAGCAGAAATGTATGAGCAGTAGGTGTCTCAGAGCAAAAAAAAAAAAAANGTCTTCTACCACACATACAGTACATATGTTTCCTATTAAAAAGAAAATTTATCACTTCCAACAGTGGTAACTAGAGGAGAAACTACATTGATTGCTTTTCACTGTCTAAAATGAGATAAAACACGGTAAGCAAATCACTTACTGAATCAGAAGTGTATTTCTTTTCATAATGTATAATGTTAATTTCTATCTCTAGAATTAATTTATGTGGCCAAAATGGCAACTGAAATTATCATTCAATACTTTTAATCTGGCTATGCAGGTAAACTTTTTAAAATCATATATATAATTCGGTGAGTTGAAGTCATTTGTTTGTGGTTTGAGGTTTTATTTCCTGTTCTTTGTCTATCAGAGACAGATTACTCATGTTAATAAATTGCTTTAATGTGTATTATACTTGTATCAGTATTCTTGTTGTGTAATCTGGTAGAGTCTCAAAATAAACCCATATTACATGGATAGAAATACAGGATTAGGAGTTGACAAGAGATAAAGACTGTATTGTCCATTGAGAATTGTGACCTGAATCCTTTACCAAAGTACTATTATAATAAATACATTACCAAGACTATTAATCAGCTTTTACTAAATCAACTCTGGAGAGTATGCTAATAAATAGACTCGCAAACTAAAAAGGCTGAATACACAGGATTTCAAATATACTAAGATGATAGATTCTTGTTATAAATTGTTTTCTTTCACATGCAGGAAAATATTAGGTAATAAGATAAGGGAGTACAAAATTTATTCAATGCTCAAGGGATTTTCTGTAGAGACAGTAAGCATGTAAGCATGTATTTGAGCCATATTTTCATAAAGCTTCTATGAGAGTTGGATGTAGTGAAAAGACATATATAGCTGAGGTGTCAGAACTGAACTCCAGACAGGGTTTGCTATGGTCTTACAGAAGTCATCTGGAAGACATTTCTCACACACAAAGTGTGGGGGGCTCTTTATGCCTTCTAAGCCGAAATTCCAGAGACATAAGAAGGAA
>WAAB01013212.1:4212-42963 GCA_013389865.1 Piaya cayana
CCTGGAGAAGAGGAGGCTGAGAGGAGACCTGATTGCTCTCTACAACTACCTGAAAGGAGGTTGTAGAGAGGAGAAACTGGCCTCTTCTCCCACGTGACAGGGGATAGGACAAGAGGGAATGGCCTCAAGCTCCACCAGGGAAGATTTAGGCTAGACATTAGGAGGAATTTTTTCACAGAAAGGGTCATTGGGCATTGGAACAGGCTGCCCAGGGAGGTGGCTGATTCGCCTTCCCTGGGGGTGTTTAAGGGACGGGTGTATGAGGTCCTGAGGACCATGGTTTAGTGTTTGATAGGAATGGTTGGACTTGATCTGGTGAGTGTCTTCCAACCTGGTGATTCTATGATTCTAACATAAGCCATAAAATAACTTGCCAACCTATATGAGCAATGAGATTCTGGCCTCACTGAAACTTAATGGCCAAGTATCTGCTGACTTGCAATAGGATGCGCAGTTTCCCCCGTGAAGCACTGGCAGCTCTCGCATCCTGTTTGCAATTAGGAATACTAATGTACAGTGAGGAATAACACTCATGCATTTTTACACGATGGGGCTTTATTCGGGTGAGTGCCTCTGGAAAAGCACCTTTAAATATCTGTGATGATGATGTATGGATGCCCCAGACCACTTGTTTCACATTACATTGTAGCTAGGTAGCCACTGATTGCATCGTCCACGGGCCTGAATTCCTCTCCCAGGAGCTCATTCGTCTCACTGCGCTCTGCTTAACATGGAGCACAGGTAATTACAACACAACTGGAATTACAATGAAGACTTTAGTGCTATTTATAGACTCTCTATGATGTTATCACATCCAATTTCCTTCCAGTATTTCATGGCCATCAAGTACATAATAAAACTGAAAGAGGATGGGTGAGATCCTTACAAGGATTTTTAAATTTAAGGGCTACAAAGACCCTTCCTATCAAAAGGGGAAATCATTAACTGCCTCTTCCCCTGCCCCTCCCCTCGAATACAAATGAGCAGCCTCATGACTTCAGGATGCCTCAATTCAAATGTTGCTGTCTTTCTTTAAAGGCTTTGAACATGCATTAAAAGCTTCTCAGACAGTTCTGCTCCCACCCATGCTCAACAACTGTTCTTTTTCTTCTATAACAAGCTGAGAGAATCCTGTAGAATTTCAGACACCTACCCAGGCCAAATGCAACTTAAATAGCAGATACTTTCTTTGGCTCCAGCAAAGTGCGTAGAGGCTTTCTCACTCCAAACCATTTCCCACCTCAGTGGCTCAGACTTTGCCCAGCAGGTGGCTTGATACCTTCTCCTACAGAGAAAGGAAATGCAAATCTGTTTTCAGCCTTGCTAAATGATTTAATACTTACATCGCTGTGTAAGGGAATCCAATCACTAACTATTCATCATTTGTATTGCTCTGTTCTTTAAAACTACGGGGGAGGGTATTATGTTTGCACATCTTTGCGCTAGAAGATTCACCACCACATCTGTTTTTGTGGGCTGACCTGTGGTACTTAACAGGAGGGGCTAAAACCAACCCTGAGTTTCTGCTACTTCCATTTAGGCTAGATACAAGCAGCTCTGTATTAAGACTACTTGCTTTACACAGCTTTCTGTGCAACCTGTATTAAGTAATTAAGCTTAGTCTCCTATCCACCCTACCTTCCTACACAAAATCTTGTACTAAAACAGGAAAGTCTCTTTTGCAGAGACTTTGGGGTTTTTTTAGGAAAAAAATGCTGTTTACTTCAACATCGCAGAATTTCCTTTGTAGCCACAGGTACAAAAACACTGAGAAATTCCTTAAGAGCAGAAATAATTGCAGTCACACATGAAGGTTACTTTGGAAGACTGAGGCTAAATTATTTCATGTATGTTCAACTCTTGGCCTCTGAACACTCACTAATAGTGTTAGAGTGCTCTATTATAACAAACTCAAGCTACGCAGAATATTCACAGAATAATACAGTTTTATACCTGTGAGAAAAATCAATCCAAAAGACAAGAAAATCTTATTTCAATAGCAATTTCTTGTTAATTTTTCTGTTGCATAAACATTAAAAAATACCAAAACCTCACCTGTCTTGAAATTTTATATAAACTTAGGTATTATTAAAAATGTATAAACTAATCAGCTGCTGAGGCTCACTTTGGAATAATTTTCCACTTGCCTTGTCTTTCTCTTGTTAGAGGAACAACTTCTGCTGTTTATAAAGTTTAGATGTTTGGGTGGTTTACAGAGAAACAGAAGAGGATATCATATCCAGGTATCCTCTGTAGAACAAAAAAAATTTTTTGTAATACTAAAGTAAACAAACAAGACATACATTAATAATGTGTTTAAGTGCCTGTTTGGCGATGTGCTGTCTCCTCAGCAGAACTGAGAAATGACGGCCTCCTGAGTTCTTTGGATACTTCCTAAAGGACGTGAGAATGAATATTTTAAGAGCGCTCAGTGAATCATCATTTCTGATTACACGAGATCAACCACAAGATACATCTAAACAGACTGCGTTACAATTTATAGCACACGCACATATTTTGTGATTTCAATTTTCAGCGCACTGAAACAAAAACCTTGAAAACAAGCAGTTCTGCAAAATCCCCATGTAGAGGGTATCCGTTTCGCTGCTGTGCAATGTAGCCTGCTTATCCTTCAAGTACCAGCCCCAGGAACATCATCCAGCACAGAGAACAGAAATGAGAAAGGCAACTTTTTAGGTTAGTTCTGGCTGCAATGCTCATATGCTGTTCTTGGGGTTAACAATATGAGGAGGGAGACTCAGAACCTGCAACACGCTGAAGCATTTACACAAGTACAACTTGCACAAAAATAATTTAGAAAAACCTCCATACCTATGGATTACCTTCCTAGTCATTTCTTGCTCATCCTTTAATATTGCTTTACAGTTTTGAATCTCTAAACTAGAGTTTTACACCCTTGACCTGTAATGGACAGCGATGTCAGGGAACAGCTCCAGAGATAGCGCTAGATACTTAATGGGAATAAATTAACGTGTCTTTTAAGTTTAATAAAACTATATGTATACTTATATCCATTGATACACTATTGTAGAACTCTTTCCTCACTAATTTACAGTATCTTCCTTTTTTAAAAATACTAAATGTTCCTCTTTTTGAAAACGTATAGAAACTAAGCCGGCAGTTCATGCCTATTCCTTGGCAGCCAGAAACAATATCTCATTAATATTTTCACAACCAACACTTGCTGGCTTATTGAACCTAACTGACAGCAGTAACATCAGCTTGACTGAACAATTGAGTAAGCTGGCAGTAGACGGTGCAGGATTCAGATCTTGCAAGAAACATTGAGGTAACAGGGCTCTAGTAAACCGAAGGGAGATGAGATGTACAAAAGTTCCTGCATGAACTGTATAGGAATATTTATCTCACATTTTTTTCCTTTGGACTTTGCTTAAAAGAATATAAATGTCTACTATGACCATGAAATAAGTGGGTTAATGATCAGGCTGAAAAACCTCTTGCTGTGTCCCAGTCTCAATGCAAATAACCCTCCCTCCTCAAGAGTCTACTAGATTTCAATTAACGTCTTCCCAGTACTATTACTTACACCTCCTCTAATCGCTTCCTGTGATTTCTCCTGTCAGCTTAATGCTGATGTTTTTAAAGTATCTGTAGACACTGCACTGATGTGCAATGCAACAGACCTCCTACCCAAAATATTTCCATTTAGATTTCTCATTTCTCTGAGACACAGGATATCAATATATTTACCAAGCTTCACCACTCATGGCTACGTGCTGAAGTGCTGGTGCTCGGGAACAGTTTCTTCTGAAGCCTAACAAGATATTTTCCTGTGTAAGAAACTCTTGACCAGGACATTCGTGAATTAAAATGGCCAACAGAACACCTATTAATGTCCCACTTATCATAATTGCTTGTTCCTACTAGGCCAGTTCAAATCAATATGAGAACTACTAATTTGATTTGTATTGAAATAAAAAAGTATCTTTCTTTCATCTGGAATAAAAATACTGGTAGTGGAAAAAACATTTCTCTGGATAGACCGCATTTCTTTCCATCAAAATGTTCCACATCTGAATTCTGAATGCCACCTACGTGGTCACATAATGAAAGCCACTGCATGTTGCAGGCTTACTTAGTTTTCCTTAGTAGTTATCTCATCACTGCTGCCTTTGCAACAGATACAAACATTGTCTAATGCACAAAGAAACAAGCGACTTAACATGAATCTACCAGCCCAAACTAGCACAGAACCACACCCTTAAGCAAGGTGACATTACCTCCAGAGGTCCTCCAGGGACAATATGCAAAAATAAGGTACAAAGCAGCAAAGATTTCCTGGTAAGGAAGGTTAGTTATGGATGTCATAGAAGTCTATTAGGAAATTAATCATTTGTCTTCAGAGCAGAGTTGGAACAGTGCACTGCAGGCAGCAGCACTCAGCTGCTGAGGGAGGAGAAAAGAGCACTGATCCCCCTGACCAATGAATGAGGCACGTGCTTCGTGCAAAAATGAAGTTTGGTTATGAGTTTGGGTGTAATATCAGACTGCAAATGGAGAAGGGGCTGAATTAAGTGCCAATAGAATTTTGGAAGTTTCTAGCTTTAGAGTTTTTGATTTTCAATCTAAATTACTGGCTTTCTATAATTTTGTGCAAACTAGTAAGCAGACAGAAAACAAATGAGTTGTTCAGCCTTGTTTCCGATCTTACTAATCAGTTATGAGTAATTGCAGAAAAGAGATTCTCTTTGTATCATGTGTAAAATTGTGTAAGTCACTGAAAAGGGTTTTTTTTTAACATCTTACGTGACTTAAATGACTTTTCACAATTGAGGCATAAGTTGTATATTATACAGTATTTTTCAGCCTCAGTCTTGGTTGTGCAGTCTATCTGGCAAGTATTTGTAAACAGTTGATCATTTGTGGCACTCAGAATCTGTTTGCAATTAATTGACTTACATGGAAAAAGACGACCTCGGGTGATTCCCTTGCAAAGAATATTTTGGGAAGATCAAGAGAGCATCGGCATAGCTGTGAGAGTAGTTTAAGTCTCAGAAATGGAGACACTTGACAGAAGCAGTGTTTGAAGCACAGGAAGGCAGCTGGAGGAAAGAGGAAAATAGTGTAAGTTGGCAAATTCCAGTGTGTTCCAAGGGCCTTTTTTATGGCTATTTGTTCTGATATCAGTGATCAAGAGGCTGCAACAGAAGGTTGGAGCAATGTTTACTTCTATAGGATATTGTTTTAGCTATATTTTACACCAGAATGTTTTGCATTCATTTCTGTGAAGATCTGAATAAACTGATTGCAAGGAGACTGCGGTGTCTCATCACTTTTGATGCTCAGAATATTAATTAGCAGATACATATAGTCTGTATTACTGAAATCAAGTTTGGAACTGCTAGACAGCATGAATAACTGTTTTGAATCATTTGTTGGGCTTTATACATGAGCTTTTATTCACTACAATCAATTGTGCAGTCAACGTGATCCACATCCCCTGTATAGAAAGGGGAAAGCGTGAAGTGTATTTATTGCAATAAATTTTATTGCTCCTATATTTAAATTTTACAGGGGGCTCAGAAGAAAGAGTGGGAAGCAAAGTATTCTACAGTCAAAACACATTCCTCTAAATACAAGTGATCCTTTAAACCATACATGTACAATTTCCCAAAGCCAAGTAATCACTTAATCCCCTCCCCTGCACTAGTTTAGCACACGCTGTCTGATACCATCCTGATGTTTGCAAGCATGAATATGAATGAATTTAAACACTAGCTGCATCCATTACAACTCCTGGGTTGTAAGGATTTATATACAAGCAGCACCAGTGAGAAATTCTATTATTCAACAAAGTTGGAATTGAAATAAATCATAAGCTTCAACATAAGGAACCAAACATAATTCAGGCTACTAGTTTTGTTATAGGAATAAAGTCTTGGAATTTGATTATAATCCACAAAAGATTTGTTCTACCCTGATTCACAGAAGAACGCTGCACAATTATTTATGCTCTATTCTAAAAGATTCAGATCAAGCCAGTAAGTCTCTGTTCTGCAGCCTCATAGCCTCTTTTTCTGTTTTGCTTTTATTTTTTACTTAAGCAAAAAGTCTAAATCTAAACCATTCCAATAAATACCTGTCAACAATTGCACCTCCATAGGCAGTCATTAATTTGGAGAATATGCTTAAAGAACTGCAATATCCCAATGGTTTGCCAAAACAGTCATTAATATTCTGATGAAAATAAACCAGGGAGTTATGAGAAGCTGGTACACAAGTACTTCACAGCATACAGAAGCACTCAAAACACAAAGGAAAGAAAAGAGAACTAAATGAAACTCAAGTCTTGCAAGTCTGAGAAAAATTTCAGAAATTTTCAGAAAGTACATCATGAAGAAAAGGCTAAAAACCAGCCACGTGAAACAGGAGAAAAAAGGGAAAGGTATTTTATGGGGAAAGAAAGGAGCAATAAAACAATAAAGATGACAAAGGACTGTAGCAAACGTCTAGTGCTGAGAATAGATCCCCTATCTTTGTGACTATTTTGATATTATTTTACATTGCATGTTTACTGCATTACCGATTCCCCTCTGCAGAAGCTGTATAATTTCATTATGAGACTGTTGCAACCTAGTCTTTGCCATTTGCCTTTGTCAACTCCACCACTGGTTTTCAGTGGATTAATGGGTTTCTATTCTTACATGCTTAGTAAATTCAGTAAAGGATGTTTAGAAAAGTTTTCAGTAGTATTTTAGAGAAATAGGGTTTTAGACTAGTGATTTTATGTCTTCTTTAAATTGGATCTACTGTAACTTTTGTCTTATAAGTTATTATTAATATTAATATTATCTTTTATGACCATCGTGTCTGTAAGCGCTGGATGTCTCAGGGTCTTGTTACATTAAGCAGCTGAAGCATATAGTGGAAAAACAGTCTTTATTACACATATTGCAGCAAATCAGATGCTATGGAGCATCACATATAACACTGTAAACTGAATTCAGCCACTTTCAAACAAAAGAAATCACAAAAAAACCAAAAAAAACCTCCCCAAACCCAACAGCATTGAAAACCCCAAAATAACTGGACTTCAAAAATCAGATATAGTAAAAATTTAAACAGTGGATGAAAAAAAACTAAACACAAAGAATCCACATGTAGGGAGCTTTGTGAGCTATTATAAGAATTAAAAAGACACAAGCTTCTATGCTCAAGAGATGATGACATGAAAAGCAATGAATAATTTGTATCTGTCAGCAAAGGTAGTTCTGATCTTATTAGGAATGGAAATATTCTTTCGGTGATTATAATTTATTTACACGAACAACACTGCAGAAATAGCAAAGATGTGTATGTGCAAAAATACTTTTTTACAGAACACATGTTAAAAAAAAGACACTTAGAATGTCTGGTTTGTTATTTCTTCTCACAGCTAGAAATACAAGAATTTAACTGTGGTGCATATACCAGAAACACCAAGCAAAAATAAGGCCATAATTCAATGGCACGAATGATGAAAAAAATTTTAAAAAAAGTAATATAATGTAATTATATTTCCTTTCACAAATCAAATGGAAAAGAAAATCTTACTGATTTTCTGCAACTTTAAGCCTTGTTAGGGTTTTTTTGATTAGGCTCTTATGTTCAAAAACTCCCATTGCTGCAATATCCACTCCTGGCTTCAAATGGGGCTGAGGAGCCACCACAGAACAAAGTTTTGCCTGGCATTCATGAAAGAGGCTATGTACCTAGTTTAATATTGCAATTCACATTTCTTGTCCTTTGATCAGCCATTAAAAATCACTGAGAAAACCAAAGCCAGGTTGTAAATACTGAGCAATCAAGAGAAAACGAGAACTTGCTAACTTCATTGCAGGTCAGTCAACCCTATACAACAGCAAAGTGACTGCAGATTGCTTCATGCTCCAAAGCTCTCTTGAAATAGTTGTTGCCACTCACTTTTGTTATTAAAATATCAGCATCAGACTTAAAGCAACTTAAATATATTTCACACTCAGTTAAGAGCTTGGTGATTTAGATAATGTTTTAAAGACCATTACAGGCTCCTAGTTTTTCTTTTCATTGCTTCAGTTTTAGAGACCTACCAAGCACTTAGCAGTATCTTAGGGCTTTCAAGAAAGAAATATTAATTAAAATACAGCTAACAAAACTGTCTTAGGTTTGGTTCTTAAGCAGGCCCTTTTCACATAGTGTCATAAATTTAGCCTAAAAGCATGTTGAGCATACTTCGACTGCTCAGAATTTAATCAGAGAATGGACTTCTTATGGAGACGTTGCTAAGTGCGCCTGGCACTTTAACTTCCAATTTTTCTCCCTGCATTACCTTTAGACTGGTATTGCATTTATAAAGGCCTAGCTTTCCCTGTAAAATGTCAAGAAAATTGTTCAAGTGTACAAAAAATGTTAATTGAGAATTTTTCTCCATTTTGAAATTTTGAGTCTATTATGGACTTGTTTACTTTGTTTACAGCAGAAAGCTCTGGCTCAGAATTGTACTTTATCTGGGGAAAATGGGAGAAAACTTGACCGAAGTACGTAAATACAGAGGGACTCAAGCATGCACACAAATTTCAGTGAAACCCTAGATGTAGTTCATTACATTCCATGAAATCTTGTTGAATGCTCCTTCAGCAGTAATAGGCAGAATAAATGTTAAAACTCATGAGAAGCAGTGCAAGATAGAAATTTCTCTCTCAAATATGTGCACAGGAGATGGATGGACTATGAAATATGGTCCTACAGTTTATTTCCTTTCCTTGTCCAAAATACCTTTGAAAATACAAAGTGAGTTTTCTTTTTTTACATGTGTAGTTGTAGGACATCATATAAATAATCCCTTAGCACATAAAGATGAAGGCTGTTGGGAAAATATAAAGCACTTCTATTCTGCATTTGTGGATGTGATAGGACAGAAAGGGTCATTGGCATCATTCTGTCATCATTCTTTGGACAGAAGGGGTCACTGGGCACTAGAACAGGCTGCCCAGGGAGGTGGTTGATTCACCTTCCCTGGAGGTGTTTAAGGGATGGGTGGACGAGGTGCTGAGGGACATGGTTTAGTGTTTGATAGAAATGGTTGGACTCGATGATCCAGTGGGTCTCTTCCAACCCGGTGATTCTATGATATTCACACTCAAGAGTCAAAGCATTATAAATCAGAATAGAATGAAATTTCCTGTATTTACCATTTAACTGAAAACTCAGTAAAAATTACCCCATCACACCCAGTTTGCCATAAAGTACCTGTTCCACAGAAATAACAGTGTAACATCATCTACTCTGAGAACTGCTTTGCTGTCATGGAATGCATGCAGTCAGAGTAGAAGAACAAGAACTTTTATGGAAACATGAGCCATGAAATCAAAACAAAAATTTATCACTTAATTATAGAGTGCTGGAATTTCTTTCATAGAATAGCATTCATTAAAAGCAATAAAGAAATAAGCAGAACCCAAAAACTGGTTGCATGTCTTTGGAATAAAATATTTCCAATACATGCATTTTTTAAAAAAACATGTATTTTCAATTGGATTATTATCTAGGCAGAAGAAATAATAGCATTCTTTGTGTGTTTAAATGCACCTTGTTGCTCAGTTAATGACAGGAAAGAGCACAATAGTCCTTCTGCTCACATGGAAAATTTCTTCTTAGATCCAAATGTTTTTTCAGAAAACCAAATTACTGCAGAGTACTGCATTTTACAAATAATCAAGTAGTCTCTGATCAATTTTACTCATATTTTTATGTTATTAATATTAATTTAATAAAACAACTTTTGCTTCTTAGCTGTGAATAATACGTTATTATGAAGCAGTTTCATTTCAACAGAAAATCTGAAAACTGAAATAGAATCAAATTTTCCTACTTGCACACTATCTAGGTAATCTCAGAAGAAAAAATTAGTTGCTTTACATGTCTCTGCAGAACCACTTAAAACAAAAAGCAGGTAGCTAATACCACCACCAAAAGCAGGTAGCTAACAAGTATAAAAGAGAACCACTCTGTTATGAAGAATTCTATTTGAAAATGAAAATATTTTACCATTCCACTTATCAATTTTCTCTTGTAATTTCAGCTAATACACCTTCTCATTACCACCGCTTTCACTTGTAGTACCAAAGTGTAATAATTTCTCCTAATAATACTTCACTATAATTATATTTTATCATAAGATAATGTTAACATAAGGAATGCAAGCTCCTTTAATAACCATTTCCAGTAATTACAACCGTAGGCTTTAAGAATACTAAATTGTACACATTATTCTCACTAAAATGAACAGGATTTAAACCCCCTAAACAACGGTGGATTTAAAACATGCATAAAACCCCTTCCTAAACTGGATCACACTGCACTTCACACTGTATACTGAGCCTAATGAGTGAGCAAATTAAATACCACAGGAACACAACTTAAACCAGGATAAACCAGATATGTTTTTGATAAGAATGGTTGGACATGATGATCCAGTGGGTCTCTTCCAAGCTGGTTGTTCTATGATTCTATGATTCACCTGAACCTCCTGTGGCTATGAAAAGACCTCCTACAGCCTAAGAAAGGGATTGAAATTCAGTCACCTCCTGAAAGCCTGGTTCACCTGCTATCTGGATCGTAGCCCAAATGGGACAATACCAGAACTATATGATCTGGAATGTTCTGGACAGACATAACAGGAGGAAAGCACTGGAATTACCCAAATGGAAAAAATACTGACCAAAGTCAATCGTCTGTGACTCTATAGATAGTCAGACCCCTTGAGTTGTACTGCACTCAGGTTAAACTTGAGATTTACAGGCCATCTGCTCACAAAGCCCACAGTGACTGAAGACTTCTCAAGATTCTATGACCCTCCGTTTACAAATGCTGATGCATCAAAAATGAATAACTCATCAAGGGAGTTTTAATCATAGGTTAACTTCTATATGTCTAGACATTGATATATGTATGTGTGTTAGCATGTCTCTGTGTATATTTCATATAATCATAGAATCATAGAATCACCAGGTTGGAAGAGACCCATCGGATCATCGAGTCCAACTATTCCTATTTGCTTTAATTTGCAGTAAGTCAAATGTGAACCTTGCCATTCTCAAATCTTTAATTAAGTCACTGTTTTGATTATAATAAATTCCATTGAATCGTTTTGTTATATATTAAAGATTGGCTAATGATTAAATGCTACTAAGAATTTAACACTGTGATTTACCTCAAATCATTAATAAACATTAAATTGCTGCTAAGTCAAAGCTGTGTAAAATTCCTATCTGCAGCAAATTGGTGCAACCAACAGTATCCTTTTAGATTCTTTTAGCAAGAAAGAAGTGTTCCAGTATGCTCTATGTTCCCAGTGCAGTTCTGGGTAGTGAATGCATTCATTTACCCATGAATACAATGGAAATTGCTTAGGAGATGTCTAAGTATTACAAGCATTGTGTATCTGCCTGCAGATCAAGGTGAAGAGGCCTCACAAGTAAAAGAGTTTGGCTTTTCTTTTTAGAATATCTGAAGACCTACGGTTATGAGATCCCACACTATTCCCAGTGCCATTCCTTCTTTGAAGGTTATTCTATATCATCTAGGTCATAACTAAACAGTTTGGTTTCTCCTATTGCCTCTTCTGAAGCTTCAGTTTTATTTGGATGAAAATAGATCCTCATATTTAGGGTCCCTGAGAACTCACATTCCTTATTATTATTCTTCAGTCTGTCCCTCAAATATTGAGGCAGCCTTTCTAACAGGTTATTACATCATTTTTGAGAGTTTCCTGTTATGTACACAAGTTGATATCAGTGACAGTATTTTTACCTGGATATTGATATTTCTGGGAAAATGGGAAGACTGGGATCTTGGACATACTAATTTATGAATGTGAATTGCCTGCAAGTTATGATTTTTTTACCAGTTTAGAAGATTGCCTTATATATTTGCATTTTGTCCAATACAGAAATAATGAGGTGTGCACTCATTAAAATAAAATTAAGTTACTTATTGGGATATTAAGCAGATTGGCATATAGGAAAATCTTTACCTGCTCATCAATGCTAAACCAAAGAATACATACTTTGTTGAGTATTCACAGAGTTTTGTTTTGTTTTAAACCCTTGTAATGACTATCCAGTTAAAGGATAATCCTTCCGTAATATATAAAAGCTACATGAAACAAACTACATGAAATTACTACTGCTTTATTTGATGTCTTGTCACCTCATGGTTGCAAAATCCATTTTAAAAAGCTGCCAATTACACTCAGAAATATTACCTCTTGCACATCAGGAGGCATCACTATTTCCCAATGATATCTTCCCACACCAATCTGCTAGTTACAAGAAAAAACAGCAAGAGTGAATTATTTCTCTATTATCTGCAATAATCCCCAATTGTAATCAACAGGAGAATGAGACAGTAAAAACCATCAGATAACCTCTAATACACCTCTTATGCCACTGATAGATTTTCACACTAATAACCACTCAAACATTTTGAAACTGCTTCTGAAAACTCCTACCACTTTTTCACTCAATTACCTCTAAGCAGTGACTGCTGTAGCCTTACACAACTAATTACCTTCTACTTGCAGCTCTTTAAGATTAAACTTTTAAAAACATGATTAGTTAGACTGATTATGTTATGTCACTATGACTGCTATGATAGTGAACTTGTGAATATTAACAAAATGAACAATCTTCCACATTAGTTCTACCACAGAAAACAAATAAGCAAGCAAAACCCAACAGTCTTCGAGGCAGATAGATACTCATTAACTCTAACCCATTAATTTGATTTCATTAATTTCCTTCAGTTATTAGCAATACAACCAGTCAGTAAGGCAGCATGCCATGCCTAGAAGCTATCTAACCATTAGTGAAATGCGATAGTTTGCACAAGAAAGTTATACCAGCGTGAACAGCTAGCAATGGCATGAATAAGATGTTACAAATTTTTCCCTCTGGAAAAGAAGCAGATTCTCATTACTTTATTCAAATTAAATGATGTCCTGACTAGTGAAAGTCAGTAAAAATTTGTCATAATTGAGCCCAGCCAATAAGCTTCGTTGTAACAAGTATATGTGAAAACAGGAGGCTTCACCTCTGACTTCACCGTTATTTTTTTCTTCTCGTGATCTCTTCTACCAGACCATGAACAAGACGTGTTGACTCTGAATTTATCCTGTATTTAAATAAGTTATGGATTCATCCTGAATTTATTTAAGTTCTGGATTCATCAGCTTTAAACAGAGGACATGAATAAGTTGAGTAAAAGCACAGAATTCGTGTTAGAATGTGCACGTGTGCACAATGACAAAATAGAGACAAGCTAATGGAGGAGAAATGAACTCAGGAATAAGTTCATTACAATGGAGTATGAGAACATGAGGGGAAAGACAAGAGAAGATGAGGTAGCAAGAAGGAATAAAAGCAATTACCTCTGAAGTCATCCAGTAACAGCAAGAATGATACAGCAAGAAGGATACAGCAAGACACAAGAAGCTAAGAAAAACAGGAATGAAAATGCTACAGAATAAAGATACCAGAAGGGTCTCATCAGCAGCAGAACCATGAGGTCAGGCTGTCTTAGCAGAGAGATTATTTGTCACCAGAAAATACAAGTTTTTCAGGAGATGAAATAGAAGATGTGGGCACTGAGAGAAGTTGAATAAAACAAACCCCACATGGATCCCCAAGACACGAGAGATTAATGAGGTTGTTATTTAAAGGTGAAATATAACTTGATTCCCAGGAGACCAGATTCAGGACAGTTTTGCAAACATGAAGCCTAAAAACTTTCCTATGTAAGGATATACTGAAAACATATTTGAATAAAAAGTTCTGAGAAAACAAAGAACTGAATCAGAGAAAACTGGTCTTGGGGTATCAGGAAAAGCAAGTACAAAACTAAGCTACCTGTGAAACAAACCTTTCAAGGATAGATAACCTTCCAGTGCTGTGGTTGGTAATGAGCCCAATAGTTTAAATGAATGCTAAAATCCTTCCACTGCAAATGAAAGTATAAACTGTGAGCGACAAANGAAAGTCAGTAAAAATTTGTCATAATTGAGCCCAGCCAATAAGCTTCGTTGTAACAAGTATATGTGAAAACAGGAGGCTTCACCTCTGACTTCACCGTTATTTTTTTCTTCTCGTGATCTCTTCTACCAGACCATGAACAAGACGTGTTGACTCTGAATTTATCCTGTATTTAAATAAGTTATGGATTCATCCTGAATTTATTTAAGTTCTGGATTCATCAGCTTTAAACAGAGGACATGAATAAGTTGAGTAAAAGCACAGAATTCGTGTTAGAATGTGCACGTGTGCACAATGACAAAATAGAGACAAGCTAATGGAGGAGAAATGAACTCAGGAATAAGTTCATTACAATGGAGTATGAGAACATGAGGGGAAAGACAAGAGAAGATGAGGTAGCAAGAAGGAATAAAAGCAATTACCTCTGAAGTCATCCAGTAACAGCAAGAATGATACAGCAAGAAGGATACAGCAAGACACAAGAAGCTAAGAAAAACAGGAATGAAAATGCTACAGAATAAAGATACCAGAAGGGTCTCATCAGCAGCAGAACCATGGGGTCAGGCTGTCTTAGCAGATTGATTATCTGTCACCAGAAAATACAAGTGTTTGAGGAGATGAAATAGAAGGTGTGGGCACTGAGAGAAGTTGAATAAAACAAACCCCACATGGATCCCCAAGACACGAGAGATTAATGAGGTTGTTATTTAAAGGTGAAATATAACTTGATTCCCAGGAGACCAGATTCAGGACAGTTTTGCAAACATGAAGCCTAAAAACTTTCCTATGTAAGGATATACTGAAAACATATTTGAATAAAAAGTTCTGAGAAAACAATGAACTGAATCAGAGAAAACTAGTCTTGGGGTATCAGGAAAAGCAAGTACAAACCTAAACTACCTGTGAAACAAACCTTTCAAGGATAGATAACCTTCCAGTGCTATGGTTGGTAATGAGACCAATAGTTTAAATGAATGCTAAAATCCTTCCACTGCAAATGAAAGTATAAACTGTGAGCAACAAAACTATAATGCAGGAAGAGATCTTAAATACATGAAGAAGATATTTCTAACAGCAATTTATAGGTGTGGTTTGTTTAGGTTTTTTCCCAACAGTTAAGGAGTAAACATGTATGTCCAGGATGGTTTTTATTTACTATAGTAAAAGAAAGTATTTTAAGATGTTACAAGGCAGGGTGTTGGTGTATGGAGAAAAGAGAGTAAGCCAGAAAAATTAATACCATTTTTTGACTGAGAAATACTGGAGCAATGATACTAAAGTTTTCTTTGGGTTTCTGGTATAAGCTATATGTGTGAGATTGAGTGAAACACATTATAATGTGCTGATAATCAAAAAAAGATCCCCTAGAGCTAACATATCATTGATTTATTTAAAATGAATATAAGAAAATTATGTACCAAGAACAGACTTCATTTCTCAGGTCATTGACATTGACAGGATAACCATGCTGAAAAAAAAAAGATTACGAAGATCAAATTGATTTTTGCTAGGCCTTATACAACTGGCATCACATCCATGGAGCCTGGAGGGTGGAGCATAGGCTGCCTGCAATGAAGTCTTCATTTACACGTAGTAAATAGCCCATAGCTCTCATTATTTCTAATATACTACTTGTAGTTTAAAAAGATGTGAAATATGAGTCTTCCGAATGTCAACAGGACAGTGATTCTGACCCTTGATACTTTACTCTGCAAATTGCAAATAGTATTAAGAAAGCAAAAATTCTGTGTGGCTTTCAGATATTATGTACAAGTAAACCTGAGGGTTGCAAAGACTGTACTGATGTAGTCTGTGGCTGAAGGAATCGAGGATTTGCAGCAGCCTATGTGGATGAATAACAGCAATTGAGAAAGCAACAGGGGTTAGAGTTTGAAAAGATTCTGTGAGTGTTTGACCACGATGCATGGCAGTAACTTTGCCCAGAGGTCTCCCTAGAGGCTGGGGATTGTTCCACAGAAGGGCGTGTGTTTAGAAACACTTAAACCATATTTTGTCTGCTTCCAGAGGAAGGAGATAAGGGATGAGTTTACTCTTTTGTCTGTAGTACTAAGTGGACTTTCACAATACCATGTAGTGCTAACACTTTAAGAGGGATTTGTAAATAAGAATGTCTCTACAAGGCACTTCTAAAATAGATGGAGTGTTGCTGGAAAACTACTTAAGAGATCAGTTACATATACTTGGAACTGCATGTTATAACAATTTGTGAAGAATTTCTATTATTAAGGATTGACTGGCATGGGACTCTGATGAATGCATTGAATTTCTATTGCTACCTAAGTACTACATCTTGACAGAGCAAGACCTTGCAATAATAAACAGGTGCCACTTTGATATTGCCCTCACCACAAACTAGAATTTTATTTTAAACAACAGAGGCTCATTGTGTTTGTCTTCGTGGGCTATTATAAAAATACACAAACACACTTCTACTCAGATAGCTACGCTGATCTTCCTCTGAATTCTGATTCTGGCACAAACATAGCCACTGTAAAGTAAAACTGTGCAAGTAGAGAAGCTGTGTACTGAGATATGAACTGCATCAATTTATTTGGTTTAAAACAATTGAATTTTTAAGGATTCTCATACTGATTTTCGCTAATCTATGTATTGCTGGCTTCCAAGGCAAATGCATTATTGTTATTCTGTCATTTAGACCTAGAGCTCCAAAGAAGAAAGCTTGTGAACTTTATATTTTGGTAGTAGTACCTTAGTGATTTTATTTCCAGCAAAAAATCTAGTTTAAGATTGTCCTCTTTTTCACTACGAAAGTTTTCATTATTCAATTTTCTGGTTTTCTTCTAGAATATTTAAGGATATGGTAATAGCGTCTATGCATCTCCCTTAAGGTTTGTCTCAAAACATTTTGTATTCCATCTGTATTGAAATGACTTACTGACAGAATAAAATCACAGCCCCAATCAGGAGCTGCAGTCTAATATTTCTTTAACACAGAAAATACAATCTCTCTTTACTTACCCAATGTGGCACTGAAAATACTTTCAAGATGATTTACGTATGTAATACACATGACTATGTGGAAGATGTCTCTAAATTAATTTCTTGAGAAATAATATTCTGTTCTAAATAGTTTCATTTGGGGGACATTTTGGTTGGTTCAGTAAGTCAAAATATGACGACTTTAATCTACAAGTTTATCATGTAAACAATACGGCACTGATTTATCTTGAAATTCTGAATGGCTGTTATATCTTGTGTTATTGCAATGCGTTTTGTAGGGCTCTTGGTATCAAACAAATGGATTACGTTCGGACAGCTCTTACTGTTTTACTTTAAGATGATTCAACTGTCACTTTTTAGACTGTCAAAATGTTTAGCTTTATTGCATTTTATTAAAGTGAACCTCTTTCAGCAGCATTTTTTTAACTGTCTCCCACTTTTATACATTCTTACATTAATTTGCTAGTGGAATAATAATCCATGTTTCATGTTGTTTTGATTTAAAAATATCTTAAAATAATGTTGACTTTAAGAGTTGTCAAATTACTGAGTCCATAGCTGGTTAGAATACAGATTGGCTTTTACGATGTGCTGTAGCTGATACTCCATTACTTGATGAAATGCAAATGCAACCAGAACAGGCAGCTGAGGTTTATTATTTTATGTTGAAATTTTTACCAGCCTTGCAAAAATCAACAGAGACACTGCGATTGATATTGATTTCACTAGGACAAACATTCTTGCCCTAGGAAGCAACTGTAATGAATGCTTGAGTGTCTTGTATTCATCTTATTCTCACTTAATATTTCACACTGCATAAAGCTTCACTAAAGAAGTCTCCAACCTTCTGGCAGTAAATAACTAGGTAAAATATTCTTCGAGTTCCATTCTTCTTATTGACGCCTCTGTGATCATTAAGGAGGTTAGGAATGACCCCAAAAGACAGGACTACAGAGCGTGCTTCTCACCTTCCCTGTTATAAGCACAATTGGATTCAGTATGCTTAAGCAGTACACTGACAGGGTTGCAGCAGCAGCAAAATATATAAAGCCATAGTTCTTTGCCTTCTGAGGGGGAAATACCTTCCTGGGGAATATCATAAATAAGCAGAAGCTTTTGAGGTGTTGTCATGTGTAACAGGAGAAAAAGGCGGGGTTGTCTGGCAGAAAGGAATCATGCCAGAAGGGTTTTTGCATAGATAGGAGGCACAGTAAGGAAGAAGCTACGCTTAACATCTACGTATTCCAAGACTTGCAAGTTTTAGAGAAGGAAAACTCTCTAGCACAGCCATCCATTTAGGTCATATAGTCAGAAGGAGCTTACAGTTTTGTGCAGCTTGTACTTGTCTATGAGTCCCCTTGCCACCCAAACTTAATAGAGGTACAGACTGGAGAACAGTTTGAGAATCTGGAATTCTGCTGTGATAGATTAAAGATGTTTGTCAAATCCTTTGGGGTGCTGGCAAATTTAGGGCAAGTTAAGTTTCTCTATTAAATATCTTCCAATAGAAGGACAATCACAATGTACAACAAAAATTAAGTCATTGTTAACTGACAGCCGACTGAACATGAACATGAGTCAGCAGTGTGCCCAGGTGGCCAAGGAGGCCAATAGCATCTTGGCTTGTATCAGAAATGGTGTGGCCAGCAGGTCCAGGGAACTTATTCCTCCCTGCACTGGTGAGACCACACCTCAAATACTGTGTTGAGTTTTGGGCCACTCACTATAATACTGACATTGAGGCTCTGGAGCGAGTCCAGAGAAGAGCAACAAAACTAGTGAAGAGGCTGGAGAATAAGCCTTAGGAGGAGCGGCTGAGGCAACTGGAGTACTTTAGCCTGGAGAAGAGGAGGTTAAGGGGAGACCTCATTGCTACCTACAACTACCTAAAAGGTGGTTGCAGAGAGTTGGGTTCTCTTTTCCCAAGTGTTAGTACAAGAGCGAATGACCTCAAACTGTGTCAGGGGAAGTTTAAGTTGGACATTAGGAAAAATTCCTTCACAGAAAACGTTATCAAGCACTGGAACAGGCTGCCCCGGGAGGTGGTAGAATCACCATTCTTGGAGGTGTTTAAAAGGTAGGTAAATGAGGTGCCTGGGGACATGATTTAGTAGTAGACAGGTACAGTAGGGGCTGATGATCTCTAAGGTCTTTTCCAACCTAATGATTCTATGATTCTATTCTATTTTTTTTTCTCCCACGTCACTTCTCCCTCCTCTAGAAATGTGCGTGTGTGTGTGTGTGTGTGCGCGCATCCCTAATTTGAACACTCGTAATTAATATCTGATTTGTCAGGTCAAAATATTTTCAAAATGAATACATAAAGTTAGGCAATTAAATCTATATTTACAAATAAAACAAAAACTACCTTGATTTCAAAAGGAGCCAAAAATACATATTCACAGTTCCCTATATTTCCAGAAATGGGTCTGCTTTCCAATCAGGCATACACCTGTGATTTAGAAGCTGGAATTTAGGTACCGAGAAGGAATAATTTGATATACAACAGCTTTCTTTAGTGAAAATGAAACCTGAGCTCACAAATAGAACCGCTGTCTTGATTCACAACAGAATAGACTAATTTGTGAGCAGACACACTACAGCTATTCTTCTGTTCTGATAAAGTCAGAACTATGTAACTTTTAGCAAAGTTAGAGAATACGCTGGCATGCAAACAGTTCTTGCTACAAGCAAAATAATTTCATTTTTGGCAGTTTTACAGAAAAGCGAGTCAGTTAGATTTTCACCTCAGGTGGTTTATGGTATCAAAAAGGCAGTTCTTGCAGATGGAAAACTGTCATTACATGAAAACAAGCTGTTTTCTGGGGGAAATGGAAATATTTTGCTCTTCGTTCAAACCTGTGAATACTGGAGAGAAAAATCTGTTTTCTTATAGGAATACTCAAAACAGAAGCTGATAGTTTAATGGAGTTCTACTTGACCAGCTGGCTTACCAGACCGGTGACTGGACAAGATGTGCAACAGTTATTACACTGTTACCAGAAAAATTAAGTGAGTGGTTGCATATACAAGAAAACANGAAAATATACAAGAAAACAGCAGTGTGGACCAATATAGGGATTCTATAGCCTCAGATAGCCTCAAACAGATCTGATGAGCTGAACACTCTTGCATACCTTTGGGGATGACGAATCGCAGGTAATGTAGCAGTTGTCCACTTGGGATACTCTGGAGTACTTAATTCCTGCAGTAAACTGTCCATCGTGAATGACCACTGATGCAGCAAGAGATATAAAGCGCGATTACAAACAGGTGAAGAGCTGCTAGTGAATAATGAGCCCGTTTTCACTTGCTCCTCATTTTAGTAAGCTGATGAAGTTCAGTATAACACTAATCCTACACAAGTATTTTGCCGTGTAATACGGAGGCGAACAACAAACATTTTTGAAAACTATCTTTTGAAATTTTATGAATCAAGCACAATTTCTAAATCATCAATTGTCCAGTATGATTTAATATTTTCCCATGATCTGTAAAAGCCAAGGAATGTCTTACAATTCAGTAAAGTTGGTAGCATATTAATTTCCTGCCCTTATGAGATGTAATGGCCTTTTTACATTGCAGGTAAAATCCATTCACACAATCTCCTCCCCTAAGTATTCTCTCTCCAGAAAATTCAAGTCCCACCATACCTAACTCATCGGTTCCCATCTGAAGGTTCAGATTTGTAAAGTGTATAAGGAGTTGGACCACAGTTTGGAATTTTGATTTAGGTTCATCTGTCACATCTGAATGTCTGAGGAATAAGTCCATAATGAGTCCATGCTTGATGCTTTGGGGGTTTTGAATTTAACAGATTCAGTTGTAGCGATGCTTTTTTTTCCAAATCTCAAAAAGATCTTTTTACTCACACTTTTGCTTTATGATCTTTAAGTTTCCACCACAACAAATACCCACGCCTTAATAAAAGACATCTTCCTTTTCCTAATTGCTCTACTGCAATTTTCATTCTGCCATGGGGGATTCCCAGTAGACTTTCAGAGGCACTTTTTGTGATCTGTTGGAAGCGCTCTAATGCTCTTTATCACAAAATCAAAGTAGTTTCTATCATCTTTTAGGCAATTTATAAAACGCGATAATCCTACTGTGTGACAATTTAAAAGATGTTTTTCAAGATTAATCTATAGATGTGTAAAAAGTACAGTATGTGCTTTGAAAAGGTCACAGAGAGGCTTTCCATTAAAGAAATCAATATGATCACAAACAGATCCTGAAGTTATATTACCATTTTAATTGGCTGGCACAGACTTCTCACAATTCCACCTCAATGGTGACATTAATTACAACTGTGAGAGTCCAAGGCTGTGCTAACACAAACAGAAAAATAATTACACATTGGCTGGCCACCTTTTGTTACTACCCAAACGTATCAGAGTTATTATATTGTTTTCTAGTCAACAGATTCACCTCTTTCTTGAACTGATTATGACCTTCTCTTATTCAGAATGTGATATTTAAAAGATTAAACACAAACACTCCAAGCTGGAGTCTAGAAAACAAACAAAGAAAAAAGGTGAAGTAAAAATAACTCACTTCAAAGACACAGTACTAAGCTGCATTAAGACTGACTGGCTAAAGAGCGATGAACTTCTTTGCTCTCTTCCCAGAGACATGCCAGGGCAGACACCATGCAGAAGATGCTAAGAGCAGAGGAAGAGGAAGGTTATGTCCCCACACCCTATTCTTGCCAGCCTTGTTCCTTCTACTCTGGCTCCTTCTCTCAGTTTGTTCTTTATAACCCCTTATCACAGTCTCTCTCTCCAGCTCAAGGCTGCATTAATCTGTTTATTGTAATCTCTAGTCCTTATGCATTATTTACCAAGTTAAAATTGCTTCTCGCTGTCAAGTTCAACGCGTGCTGGCACTACATGTGACTGGTTCACAGTTTTTATCATTACCCACAGTCTCACTACTTACCATATCGTAAGGTCCTCTAATATGTAAAAAACTCTCTTCCTTGCCCATCACTCTCATAACTCTAGCTCAAAGTTGCCAAATTCACTGGCCAACTAGTCACTGTCTCTTCTCCCTTCTGCCTTCCCCTCAGTTCTAGCATCACCAATGTTATTCCACAATACGACTACAAACACCAACAGATTGAAAAGTAGGATTTGTATAATACCTTATATCTGTAGACTCTGTGCTGGAGATATTACACTATAAATAAAAGGGGAAGGAACAGTTAGACATTAAAATTCAGTTTGGAAATGAATTTGATGATCTGTAGCTGACATTTGAGCTTGCAAAAAAATTATCATACAGGAGAAAACTATTAAAGAATAACTTTGGCATATGAAAAAAAAAGCCTGGAGGTTCTATTGATAACCAGGAACACGATGACAGAAAGCATCCCTGGGCTTAATATGCTAAGTAACTTTTGTCCTTGGTCAGACCTCTGAACCTCATGAATATGAATCAGGATTCTCCTGTAGCAGAGTACGTCTGACATATTATTAGTGCAGCTTTGTTAATTAACAGGAGACTTTCTACACAGTGATAACTCAAAACGTTTAGAAAAAAACCTTACCTTTCAGAGAGAAAGTCTTATTTTCTGACCCCCATTAAGACGTTTAAAATAAGTTTTTTACTTCAAGGATATCAGTAACCTCTTTAGGAGGCATTTGTGTCTGTCCAAGACTCCACGCCAACCTGCTTTAACCAGCCGTGTTTGTTTTGGTGCAGGCATTGCAAACAAATGTCTGCTGGCACTTGGGAACTGCACTGAATTTTCCCAGTATCAGAGAACTGTTGGCAAATCAGAGAACTTATCTGCTGTGCAAACAAGGCAGAATATGGGCATAACTGGGACATTTTAGGAAAAAAAAAAGAAAAGATCAAGCATTGCTCTAGTTAAAATGAACAAAATGTAGAAACTGCATCTCCTCTGTCTAAGACACAGAACTCTGTTGATGTTCAAACTAGACACCCAGAACAGGAGAAGTTCTGTTTTTTCTTTGTGAACTACACCATTTTTATGGTTAAATTATTTCTGGTTTGTTTCTGAGAATATTCTCTTATTAACATGACCAGTGTTTTATCAATAGTCTGCACTCTTGGAAGATTTTATTTCAATGTTCCTTTCTTATTTGAAACAAAACACATTTAAGCAGATGTACTGATTCATATAGTTTATATTTTTAATGTAGACTAGGTAAAATTAATTTAACTTCACCACAATCTATTTCTATTTGTATTGTTATTTTCTATTTGCTGCATGTTAAAGCTAAACTCAAAATCTTAGTGAATTATTCACCGGAGGTAACCACTCAGCTCCAGGGATATAGAAACATACTGACATTGGCAGAAAAGCTAACCAGTTAATTAAAAACCAAAGTATGTTCAGAAACCTCTCAAACACTTTATGCATTACTGAATGTACCTAATACATGATGACTGTAAAATAAAAAAGAGGTCATTCAAAAGAATATAAAAGTTACAAGAACAGAAATATCCATAATCATAAAACAAAAATGTATTTGCCCATCTTAAGTATTGCACGCAAGCAGGCTTTTAATTGATTTTTTGTCTTGCAATATTCTTATAATATCAAACAGAATTCGGGAAGTTTAAGGTTGACAGATATAAAAATATAATCACCAGTATTACATGGGGAAAATAAAAGTGAAAGTGAACATCCTGAATAAAAATATCATAACCTTTTTGTAGAAGTGGAACTTCTATCCACTGAGCTACATTATTTTATTGGTAGATGAGTATTATGAAAGCATTTAATTAACTATCGGCAGAGGAAAATATAACTGAAATCCCAGCAGATATTAAGAGAACCAAACTAAAGTTGCATCTTAGCACATATATGGGATTTTAAAAAGTCTTTGTCACCAGAATTCAAACAGCATTATATAACATACTATAAATAAATTATTATATAAGCATTAACAACAATTTTTTTATACAAAGTTATGGAGACTAGTAGTTTACTTTTACATAATCATCTTCAGGGTGCCCTTATCAATGTATTCATATCTCCAAAAGCTATTCAAAAGCATATTTTTCCCTATACTCTATTACTTGTATATATCAGAATAAACTGGGTGCATATTCATTGTTAAATTCTGTTTCATGTAGAAAAACTCAAATTAATACTAGAGGACTTCTAACTGGTCTTGGAAGCAATGTCCTAGGCTGGGTTGATGCTTCACCTGCCTGAACTTCAAGAGTTTTGCTGTGTAGAAACATACAAAACTTCGTGGGATTTTATTTCTAATGATCATGACATTGTCCATGACCCACAAGAAAAATTCACTTCAAAATAGAAGATTTCATTCAGCTTTCTCATATTCAGAACAATGTCATTGCAGCTGGAACCGATGAAGTGAATGACATGGGGAAGTGAGAGCCCATCTTATGAGACAATATAGGGTGCAGTGTTATAATAAACCACAATATAAATAAGCATCCTGGGGCTTAGCAGGAAGAAGAGAGAACAGTGATTTACATTAAAGGACCATACACTGCTTATTCCAAGGAACATTTTTTATTTAGTTCATCCATCTCATAAGTGCATGAAAGGCTAAATCAATCAATCACACCGTGTAGACCTGTATTATTGATTAAACCTTGCTTTTAGTATAGAACTCAGACCCAGGAAATCTGACCTCTTAATGAGGTTGATCCATAACCCTCAACACAAAATAAAACCAAATCTTAATTCTCTTTTTTTTAAATTGTTTTAAGCCAGCATTGAATTGTACACATGAAATAATCAAAGACACGTCTTGCTTCCTGCCTTGTTAAAAAATTGTATATACTCATACTAGTGCCTGAAGTTTACTTCTTTAATTCCACATAGGGAAATGTAGTGCAAGGTTCATTAATGGCTGTGCAATCAGTAAATTCTGGTCACACAGGCAGTTGATACCAGGGGCCGCTGTGAAATTCAGCATGTACTGAGCACAGAGTGGTGCTGTGAGACATCTGAGAAAGCAAATCCTTCTGAAAGGTCCAAGTATTTCTAAACAAGAGCTTTACTATAATCTCTTGAAAATTTCTATATCGATTCGGTAGACTATAAGGGAGAAGGATTTTAATTTCAATGATATTTCAGCATAAAGGTGCTATTTGCACTGAGGTAGTGAAGATACCGTAGGATGAGGGAAACTAGGGGAAAATCCTCTCTTTGGAGCCCTTGTTCCACCAGATTCTACAGAGAGATGGAAGAACTGGTCCAGAGGGAGGTGAACATCAAGGAATAGCAGACAGAAAAACAATGTGGCAAATTGTTCCCCACAAATTTGATGACTTTTACATTAAGAAAATAAAGAGTTGGCTGACAACACACATTTTTTTCTCCATGACTAGCTTTGCCTTAAATGTCAACATGTTGGATAGCTACTGATCGTCACTCATGTGAAGGAAGAATGATCATTGCTAGCATTATGACTTTCAAAGTAGCAATGAAACTGCATGAGGAATATTTGAACATACATGAAAAATGCAAAGATATTTAAAAATGCGCATTAAAATAAATGGTTTGAATTCTGACATATATTCTTTTGCGTAGTGCTACTATCAACTTCAGAAGATCCATTTCTGCCAAGAAATCACTGGAAAGGAAAATGAATATCTGCTTTCACCTAATTATATAGTTAATATACTGCTAAAGAAAGCTACAGATGAGTCTTCATTTTGTCATCTATAAAAAGTTCTATATGAGTTTTCTTTTTTCTCTCAATAGCATTTCTAAATTATAGGAGTTGGTGGTTTTTTTCAAACTTGATTATGTGGAAATATTAAGCAATGCCCTTGAAAAACAGTTACCTTTATATTTCTTCTTCAAAAATAATTTTTTTTCTGGTTATTAGAAGCCAAACTTTTCCACAGTTCAGTACTGCCCAGTGCCTATTTTTAAGTTCAGTGAGTGCGGGGAGGAAATCTGTGATTCTAGTGATGGAATATTGTACATATTTCTAACAGACATCAAAAAAATATAAAAAATCAAGCTAGTATGTATTTAATTGTGTTACATTATCGTTTGCTGATCTGTTAGTTGAAACTGACTTGTTAATTTATTTTTGGTGGCAAAGTAATTGATCCAATTATGTAACATGGAAAAGCAAAAGGTCAGATTTAATTAAATCGTTATATCAGTTTTCAAATACCTGACATGACTTCTTTTTTTCAGAAAAAGTATTACATTAATCTGGATCAATCATTTCTTCATTTAAAAGGGGTAAAATTTTAAAGGAAACCTAAGCATAAGCAATTTGACAGACATTTAGATACAGACAGTTAATATGAGGGACACTATTTTCTTGGAGATTATACAGAGTCTATTTGCTCATTCATCTGGTAACAATCCGATACTCTATTGAAATCTGGTTTCTCATAACTGCAACTTATTATGTGAATTTATACCTCAAATGCAATAGTGGACAGGTTTTCGGTGTGACAGCAGCTCTGCATAATCCAAAGAAATTTACCAAGTCCTGGTAAGTAGGTTCAAGTCCAAGTCGGTCCAGCTAAGCTGCAAATTAACATGTTTTATTTTTTGTTACATTACATGTGTGAAACATTCATGAAATGTATTCAAAAAGAATGAGTTTGTGGGATGTATTTCATTTTTGTGCCTCCAAGAGGAATGAACTGGCCTTGATATTTATTCCTTTCAGTCTGATACTTTCACGAGTAATGCGTTTCAGCGCAGCATTCTACAAATTGATATTCTACAATTATTTCATAGGAAATTGATCCTAAGCCAATGGAAGTCAATGAAACTATTTCCACGGACTCCCCCTGGCATTCATCCATGCCCTAAATTCTTTAATAAGCAAAGGATGAGTCTACATGTAGCANACATGAGGGTGCCTAAAAGAGAATACAATTTAGGAGACTTTCTTTCTCCAGGCCATTTTTATAAGACCTTTTTAGAAGTGCATATTCCTATCGATTAGGCCTATATCATAAGCACGCAGTCTGATTTAGTGCAGGATGCCAAAGCCGTAGTTTGCTTTTAGTCCGAGAATTTCTGGACTTTGTGTGACCCACTGCTATACAAATAACACTCTCATGCTGTGTCTGGGAGGTGCAAAGAAAGTTTAAGTGATGATCACAGAGATCTTAGCTCTAATGTTCAGAAAGAACAAAAAACCCACAAGGTCAAATTTCAGAATTTGGTGACTAAATAAGACAATGTTTACAATGTACCTGTATTTTTTTTGATACTTAGTGACCTAAGTCTTTATACTAAGATGACTGTTTTCCTCCTGATTCTCTGATTGGAATAAGCAACCTTTCAGGTGAGATTTATATATAAACCAGCTCAGGGGAGCACACAAGCTACATGAAGCTTCAGTACAGGAGAAAAACACCNAGGTACTGCCATTAAATTGCCTTAAAACATGAGGGTGCCTAAAAGAGAATGCAATTTAGGAGACTTTCTTTCTCCAGGTCACTTTTATAAGGCCTTTTTAGAAGTGTATATTCCTATCGATTAGGCCTATACCATAAGCACGCAGTCTGATTTAGTTCAGGAAAACAAAGTCATAGTTTGCTTTTAGTCCAAGAATTTCTGGACTTTGTGTGACCCACTGCTATACAAATAACACTCTCATGCTGTGTCTGGGAGGTGCAAAGAAAGTTTAAGTGATGATCACAGAGATCTTAGCCCTAATGTTCAGAAAGAACAAAAAACCCACAAGGTCAAATTTCAGAATTTGGTGACTAAATAAGACAATGTTTACAATGTATTTTTTTTGATACTTGCCAACCTAAGTCTTTATACTAAGATGACTGTTTTCTTGCTGGTTCTCTGATTGGAATAAGCAACCTTTCAGGTGAGATTTATATATAAACCAGCTCAGGGGAGCACACAAGCTACATGAAGCTTCAGTACAGGAGAAAAACACCTTTTTCTGGGGCACATCAAAAGCCTCAGCAGCTGAGAGGCTGGAAGGAGCCAGGCAGGTGCAGTAGTAGACTGTTTACTCCTAGGGCAGAACTGGATAAGCTCAAATAGAAGAGTGGCCTATGAAGAATAAAATGTATAAGAAGCAGGAAAAGAGGGAGTCCTGTCCTGGGCACAGCTGGTGGATGTGGAGACAGAAGAGAAAGTTCATCTCAAGAGGGTAGAAAAGGAATGAAGTTTACCCCATCTTAGCTCTGGTTCAAAAAGGGAAGCTCTGAAGTCTGGACTTATATTACCTCAATGTGTGTCCCTTTACTGATAAACAGACCTACAAGTTGATGAATGAAAATAGAGTCATCATCATCAAATAAACAGCCTAGAGCTATCAGGGACCTTCAGAAGGACCTTCAGAGGTCCATCCCTGGGCAGGAATGCAAGAATAATGTCTCCTTGTCTCTCCTGTTCTTACAGGTTTCCACAAGAGCCACCCAGCTTGAGGCAGATTATTCCAATGCTTTTTCCTCCCTGCTGAAAAACTTAACACCCTTTCCTAGCATGTAACTTTATGATAATCCTAATCTCACACTTAATGGAGAGTAGAATAGGTTTTTGTCTTCTGTGAAAACCAGCCCAACTTGCACATTTTATGTCTGTATGAATTATTGGCTGGAAGGAGCTGTAACAAAATTTAAAAGCTACCAGGATTGTATCAAGCAGAAGTTCCCATATTATTGCTGGAGGCAAAAGTTACGGTCTTACATCAAAACAGAAATAAATGAACGCATGGGGAATCATAAGTAGGGCTGTGGGAATAGGGAAGAGGCCTACTGTCAAACAGCAGATGAGAAAGTGTGGCTTTTTCATAACTCAAGAACTAGTTTCCAGTACACAGAAACAGCTACAGAGAAAAGTGACTATCAGCCTGCCTGAGGAGATGACTTAGACACAGTGAATATAATCTCCCTTCTACCCTTTCAGAGCTAAGTGCTATATCAACTTAACGCGTAAAAGTTACTTAAAATGCAAACACCTACCCTCCCAGCCTTCTCAGCTCAGCAGACCTGAATAAAAAATCATCCATTCCCAGAACTGAAAAATGAACAAAGATTTTAATAGGTCCTTTAGATGAAAGAGCTGCACATGCACACCCATGTAGAGAATCACCTTGAGGAAATGATCAAACAGTGGTAACAGGGTAGAATTATCCCCCATAAAAGGTTTTGTGGGTTTTGATTAAAGTGTAAAATGTTAGCAACACAGGATGAAAAATGAAAATAATGCTTTCTTTTAGGGGAACATTAAGTTAATTACAAAAGGTACTAATGCACAGGTTTCCAAAGATACCCTTCATCTGTTCACTACGAGATTTGTATAGTGGATTCTGCCAAGGCAGAGAAGGAAAAGAAAGAAAACAAGAAAAAGCGTCCCTGGACCTCTAAAACACTTTGCTAGAACCTAGAGAGGCAGCAGTCCAGAGGAGATAGAAAAAGAAATAATGTCATGTCTGCCCAAACAGTCCCAAAAAAATAGACTTTTTATCACCAGCTTCTGCAAAAACCGAGATGAGATAAAACTGAAATGCCCCTTCACCAAGGAAAATAATTTAGATTGACCATTCTTTTCAAGTAATCTGAATTGCAAATCGCCTAGAAAAAAAAAAATCAAGCTAGAGATTCAATTCCTAAATTAAACCTCACAAAATTTGTGTCTGGAATTGGTCTGTTTTTTCTCATTTGCATTCAGTTCTACCGCCACAATGAAGTAGAGGAGATACAACAACAAAGCCAAGAACAAAAATTGTTTTCTGCAGCAATTCTGCTGAGGATTTTCTTCTCCTTCCAATTCCCTCCTGAAATAAAATAACGTGTGTGACATATGTAGAATTCTTGTAGATGCATTTTGATCTGAGTAAATTTAGCTATTTTAAGAAGGTAAACATCAAAATCAGTGAAAAGTACCAGGCTCTACTGAGACAAAAGCATGACCCTGCCACCTCCATGGACAAAGGTTGTACCCAAAAATGTACCTGTTCACATTTAGAAAGTATAGATGTTATCTTTCAGAAAGTTAGATTTATTTTTTTTTCCCCACTTTGTAGTGAAGGGCAGAATAACACAAGTACGCAAACAGCCCAACTGAATTAATTTTGTTCCAAATTTTATTAGTAGATCGTTCCCTGTCTTTGCCTACACACAAGCAGTTAATTATTTGGAAGATTTTAGGGTTTATATTTCAGACATTTCTGGTTATCACCAAACCCAGGAACTGCATGACCCACTTCTAGGTTTTGATTTGCTAGGTAATTTCTCTGCAGCATATTTTTTTGCGTGAACAGTCTTACTTATTAATTAAAAATCTGTTTTCAAGGCTCTGCTCTAGCGTTTACTCATACTTCTGTTTCCATGGACATCCTTGGTTACCGACATGCCTGAACCATAGTATTGATAAAGAGGCACAGGAATGAGTTAGTGCAGTGAAAAGCATAATCATGGTCTAATTCAAGTGAATATTCATTGAAAAAATGCTCAGCAGGATTGACTATGTCATATAAGGCCCTGATCCTGCATGATTAAAGGTAATGGCATCTTTGTCATTGACTTTCAATGAGCATTGGAATGTGCCCCAAGGTAGCAGCCATCAGAAAGGGCATCTGCTTAAAACTTTCATTGCTTTTTAACTTGAGAACTATCAGAATAAAGCATATGTTACAGACAAGCGTAAAGGGATGTGAATGTGCCCACACATAAAGCTTTAGTTTTGCTCAGGCTTTTACAAGCTGCAAACATCTGCAGATGTAACAGTCTGTCTGGGAAGCACTGCCAGAATTTTACCTTAGTAACCAATCGGCCTCAATTGGGGTTTGGTGATGGCAGTTTCATAGAGTCAGTTTAAGTTCCTTGATATTTCCTCCACTGTGCATCCACTCAGGATCCCTGGAAGCTGTTTAACTGTCCTTTTAGGTCAACACACCTGTGGACTTAGCTTGCCTTTTCCTAATAGCAAGAGACCTGAATGTAAGAGATCTGCATCAAACAAGCCTTTCAGCTGATTACTTGTGTGAGTAACTATTTTAGTCCACAGCACATATTTAGAATTAGACCACAACTTTCAATTGCACAAAAGCAAAAGGGAGTAACTGGAGAGCTGAAAGATTTTGTGCCCTCCAGGAAACTCTGTGCTTCCAATGCAGGGGTTAACAGCTGGATTCCTGCTCCAGCAGTATCGGGGAAAGGTGAATGGCTCTGAGTTGGTTTGCAAGAGAAGGGAGCAACATAGTGTAGATTTACTAAGTGAAACTTTTGTTAATGGCCAATAAGTAACAGCATTTGGGCAAGTGTGAGATGAGGAAAGAAGCCGAGGGACAAGTGATTAGGCTTGAAGAAAAGTCTTGTTCACTTTCTTAGAAGATTTTAAGCAAACTTGTTCATAACCCAGCCTTAGCCATTTCTCAATCATCAAATCCATGCTTGCACATCAAACCCATCAATCCATGCTTGCATTTTTTCTTTTATGCTTCAGTAAGAGGCAGATATTTCTTAACAAGAACTCAAGATGTTTATTTAAAGAGTGAAAAAAATGCATCCATTTTCACTTCTCTATGAAATGTAGGGAAGATTGGAAACAAATTGTCTCAGCTACAACGTACACATACTGTGTAGAGCAAGGCTTTGCACGGTCTCAATGAAAGGAAGCTGACAGAGAAAGAACGCTCATTAAAGCAGATATAGTAGAAGATATAAACTAACTAAATTGCAACAACAAAGATAAATTGCAGGAATTTCAGAGATGTATGAAGGAGAGGAAAGCAACTAGCCTGGACACAAATAGATTACAGAAAGCCTAATTGGATCTGCCTAGCTGTTCATGTATCAATTAACTGTGCATGTGTTTGCCCACTACCCTTCTGACACTGCTTCATTGCTGATGCACAAGTTTCTCTGTATTTTGTGTGCAGGTATCCCATCTACCACTAACACAAGGAACTGCATTGTAACTCCAGTGTCAGTGGGGTTGCTTTGTAACAGAGATATATTTATGCCATATTTTGTTCCAAACTTCTATCTTTCTTTGAATAATGACATCAATAAAAAGAATTTTTATAGTAGGTGAACTAAGGATGTATAATAAGCTTCAGAATGAGTTGTATCAATTTCCAGTTTGAATATTTTTTCTGTTCTATCTGGGATCTTATAACACAAAATCTAGTTCAGAATATCTAACTACATTTTCACATTTGCTGTCAATAATCTTGCTATAATAATACCTATCAAACCTCTTTAAAATGAATTTGTAATTTTTTTGTTACAGGACTGGGGAAANGATCACAAGTGTACAGGCAAGGAATAATTAAAGTAAAATGCAGCTGTTCCAAAAGCAAAGTCAAAATAGAGAAAATACTGCTTCTTAAAGAGATTTCACTTCACCATATTTTTCAAAGTGTCGTTATGATGTGGTAGCTAATGTTCAAACCAGAAAACTGAATTTCCTGGCCTCGAGAGATTTCTAAGAACTCACAAGCCACCACTGCCACCCCACACCTTGNAGAAAGGACTGTATTGATACCTCAAAGGTTTATCTCAAACTGCCAGGAAACTAAATTTTGACATTTTTTGTATGTCCAGCTCTCCAACAAAATACTTTGCTGATATTCTATTTACTTTTTTCCCCACACGTTTTAAGCATGAAAATAAGATACTGTATTGTGTTGAGGCTACAGGGTTAAATTGAACTGAAATGCATGGGAGGAGGCACTCCAGCCACCTTATTCAGTACACATGACCAGCAGGATAAAACATGGAAGTTCTTGTCACACTTCTAAAAAAATTCCTATCAAGAGTTCAATAGTGACATATCAACTCTGAATCTTAAGTTGCCATCAGTGACTTAAGGAACGATGTAACTTCAAGAATAATTTTTCTGATAATTTCCTTATAGACAATGTATCCCCTAAGCAACACTGAAGGGCTGTGCACTTACATATAAGTCAGTCTGAGTCTCAACTGCTCTCCTGGTTTGCCAGGAACTAGCTAGCACCAGTCAGAAGTTGACTGACAATCTCTCTACTAAAACTGTATGAAAGAAAAGTCAACTGAAGCCACTGCATTCAGTTTTAGTGGGTACTACTCAGGCTGATTGGGGCTTTAGAAGAGTAAAAGTTGATTTAATGATGAGAACAGATTTGAAAAGTGACCTTTGAAGTCTACACAGAACTGTGCTGTACCTGTTGGGATCACACACATGTCATTCTTAGATATAAAGTTACCCTTATATTTAGTGCTTTTCAGATAAATGTAGAGAAAAGGCTTTAAAAATTTTGGAATATTAGTGGCTCCTTAAGACGATATGTTATCTGCTCTAAGCAAATACATATATCATTTCTCTGAAAGGGTATAGAAACAGTGACAACTGTCACTCCTACTGTACTGACACAGTGAGCCTAGAACCGTAGAGTCAGATGTTACACCACAAAATCTTGGAGAAGTTTGTAATTCGTGAATAACTGACACAGCATATATGACATCTTGTTAAAACAATTTCAGAGACAGATCTGTAAACCTCAAAGTTAATGGAAGTATTTTCCAGGATTTCAGTATGTTTTACTTTGAGGCTTTAGCTCCTGGGAATGTAGAATGTCAGCAGTAAATACTAAAGTGAACTTATTTTTCCAACTGGACTTTTATGGAAAAGTAACCAGGTAAGTTTGGATAGTTTCTGACTTATAATTGAGAAGAGATTTCAAAATTGCTCTGCTTGTGCAATGAGAATTCATTAGCGCCACCCGTACACATGCAGAAAGAAAGAGATACTGGAACAGATATAGATCCTCATCTTTTGAGACCAGTGACAGGACTTCTGGAGACGTCAACATGGACTGCTCAGAAAAAGAACTGCTTTGGAAAGGACACAATTTGTACACTACATGCTGATTCACCAATATCTTGAGGTAAGAGCTGCGAACAAATTTCTTTACACTGTTCTTGTTATTATAGTAAACTCTTCCCATGTGTGATGCTACTTTCAAGTATTACAGCATGGAAAGAAAACCCAAATACATCAAATTGCCTCAAAATATTTTGTCATAATTCTCCAGCAGTGGTAAAAACAAATTAAAAGGAAAACCTTTGCAACATTATCAGCTGAAGATTTAACTTAATTTTCAAAATCACTATGGAAAACAGCAGAGCAAAATTCAATACTTGAAGCTCCATGGTTAACAAAATAAAATCAAAACCAAACCAAAAAACCCAAATCCCCAGACAATCCAGGGAGGCCAGGAATCATTGCTGGAACTTGTTAGGTAACTACCTTTTCCTTTAGAGGCAAATCTTTAGGAAGGGCAGACAAGCACATTGGCTGAGCTGTATTGCTTTAGTTTCTTTTTTTTTAGCTTCTTTTTTCAAAAACAGGTAGATATTTCTCACTGTTATTGCATCTACTGTGTAAAATAAGTTCAAGTTGCCTTTATTCAACAGTAAAACCACATATATCATTACACCAACCTGTTAATCTCAGTTCATCAATAACATTCTGCCTGAATCACCAGACCAGAAGAGGGAATTGTAAAAGTAACCTCTGTGCCAGAGCAGTCTAAACATCATCAAACCAGTAGAAAGTTCTGGTAATTAAACATGGCAATGCCTCATGTGTTTAAGGATATTTTTTAAAATTGTCTTAGAAGGCAGCTAAGATGGAGATATTAAAAACAGCTGACTTGAAGACAGAAAAATAATATATACTCAAAATCAATAAATAATTAAAATTAGAAACAATAAGTTAATAAAAAATACAGCGCTGTATTTCAAACTACTCTACAGTAGTGTGAGATTTATTTTACCGGTCTGTACTTCATGATGTGCTTTAAGGCTCATTTTATGTTCTTTATGATGAATTTTTAACTGAGAAGAGCTTTTCCCATAATTTAGCCCACAGACATCTGAATCACAGATTTCCACTGATACATATGCACATAAACAGTTCTCTCTTGAAATTAATCTGCTTCAATTACTTCTTTCTCACCTGAAGTTATAAAGCTCCATATGGGATATATGAACCTCTCTTCTGCCCAGAGCCATGCTATAGGGGGCACAAGAACATATTCTTCCTCTATCCAAAAGATTCACTTGGTGAAGTGGTACAGAACAACTGTAAAAGAAAAAAGTCACTGATGTTATGAAATATTGTACTTCCATGTAAAAAAATTAGGCAGCCAGGATGAAGCGCAATGAGTTTCTCTCTCAGCTGTCAAGAGTTCAAGCAAAAGCTTCAAAGGTTATATTCCCTCCATGATCTCCAGGGCATCATCTCTTTTGTGTGTGACCACGACACTCAGCCTTTAACCAGAGCAAAACTGATTCTAAATGTTCATGAACTGACTTATAACAAAAATTTCTTAATTTAGTCAACAATTAAAGAAAGCGGTATCCAGCGGCACAATAATTACTGTTATTTAGATACCTAACACATTGCATATTAATTTACATATTATAACAAAATACTGCCTTCCACAATTCTCAGCACAGTGGGAGAGATTTTCATAGCTCAACTTTTTTTAAAAGAACAACATAATTTTCGAGTTGTTTGTTTCATGTCTTTCATTAGATGGGCAATAGAACTGCCATAATTCTAACATTCAGAATTTATATAATTTGGACTGATTTTATCATATTATGTCATATGGTTAATGGTTTTTAAAGTCCATGTAACGTTAAATGGTAATAATAGTTTGGTCCAAACCAACACAAACTCCACAGAGAAAAAAAGGAACACAGAGTACTTTGTTGCCATTATTTGCTAATCCTCTTATTATTTAACTCAATAATTTTAAACCCACCATATTTTAAGACAAATTACTATTTCATTATTTTCTGAATTTTATATCAGCATAGAGGACTGTTTTTCAGAACTTTGTCAATATGTCCATTTTTAAACATCCGTCTTGATGAGTGAAGCTAGATCATTAATCATAAATCAAGACAACAGGAATTCAACTAGGCTGCTTTTACGTACTGCTTTATCCTTATTAATAATATCATTAAATGGCTCATTTCAGCTTCCTTTCCAGTCAATGAAGTAATGCGTGAAGTGACTATGGAAACTTGAGACTAAATCTAGAAGTCAATCACTGATGTTGTGACAGCGTTCAGATCTACACCCACTGCCCTGCAAAATCAAAGCAAAATAGATTACTTGAAGCACTGTGTTAATATAACAGAATCTTAGAAAAACAATGATGCATGTGCAAAAACCGTTCAGAATGCAGACAAATGCCAGAGACTAGAACAGAACACAGAGATAATTATAATGTTATAAAACCAGAAGTATTCTTCCAAAACCATAAAAGCAGAAACAGCAGGAGTCTAAGAGGAATACAATGAGCATTGTTAGGGAAACAGACAGTTCGCCAAGAACAAAAATTAAAAAGACTGAGGCAGTTCACATTAGTAATTAACTAATTTAGGATTTGCCAGAAGAACCTGAAACAATGAAGTTTATAGGCAGGGTAGATCAAGTACTATTTCATAACACAAGGAAGAAGGTAAAGTTAATGACATTACAAGGCTACACTTAAAGACATTAAAAAATATTAACAAGCTATTTTGATACAATATAAAATTTACCAGGATGATTCATTGCGGAAGAGTAAGAAATAAAAAATGGATTATATGTTCCAGTGATTGCACTCACACTTATAAAACGTGTGATCTGTTTGAGGATGCAGTCAGCCACTGCTTAACACAAATGGGGATTTTTCTTCTTCTGTCAAACTGTTCATTGCCCAGTGAGCAGTAAGATCTAGAACAGTCCTATTGGCAGAGAAAACTCAAAAAAAAATGGCCAGCATACCCTGCTGCAAAAAGTTACTCTGCCAAGAAAGTTGTAATAACTGGCCATGTGTCTCCTGTTAGACACATCAAATCCAAAGCAGTGAGGCTTAGCTTAATTGCTCTTTCAGGAGGAAGGGGAAGGCAATGACTACATGACAATTAAAGAGAACAGTTGAAACGGATGTTTTTGTTAACAGTCAAGATGCATAAGCATAAAAAATTAAACCTGCTTGCCTGATGTATATTTTCGTGATGGTAACAGTGCACTCAGATACAAGTTAAGAAAGTACTTGGGCCTCTGGACCAGTTTTGTAAAGTAGTGAGAACCGCATATGAAAAATTGCATAATGGGAATCTAAGCTAGGTTTTAGACAGATGAATGCTGCTGTGGGTCAGGAATTCACCAGCTCCGGTCTGCCAAAGGGTTGATTTCTAGTCACTCTGAATACATGAACAATACCAACAAAAAGCCCAGCCTGAACTGCATGGGTCCCACTCCTAGGTCACTGCCCAAACTTGACAGGTATATTTTGTTTCCTGTTTCTGAAAATATTTTATATTTAAAATATCATCTTCAATGGGTCCAACAGACTTTCAGAAGGATCTACCTGGAGTCATTGAAGGTAAGGACTAGTTTGTTCAGCTTGCAGAGTTAATTAAACTTTAAGAGTAGCTGCTTTAATAGTTCTTACAATAAGAAAGCTACTGGATCCTGTCTTGACCCTCGGTTGCACCTTGACTACAGCAACAGGCAATGTTTTTACTCCTGCTATTGCTCCTGGGTCTGATTTTTTCCTGTTTTCTAAGACAAAGCTGGCATGTTACAAGAGGCATTTAATACCATGGAGTAAATCAATTTTCAGGCATTAAGTCAAGAAACTCCAGAGGGGAGTCCTACGAGCCTTAACATGCAGGCTTCTGCCCAAGAATAATACCTTGTCACCCTCAGGCAGATAACACATGGGGAAACTTTGATATAAATCATGAAATAAATGTATTTCCTCTAGCAAAACTGGAAGATACCTGTGTCAAGACAGATACAAAATCAAAATTATAGTGTTCCCAATGGATTTTTGAAGGTAAGAAATGTGCAGTGCCACTGCTTGTCAGATGGAGCTCTACACAAAAGCTAGAAGGAGCTGATTTTTCAAACTGAACCTGGATTTTTCCTAATGCCTCTCAGAGCTCAGCTGAAATGCATGAGTGGAAGTGTTTGACTTTATCAAGGACTGATTTGCCTAATCTGACAAGTTAAGAGAAACTGATATCAGGATACTGGAACCTTAATCCAGTGAACCAAACTCATACCTGGAATACCAACCAAGAGAAAAATAGTGAGATAGACAGTTGATCCCCATGACTCTACTGACACATCACACAAAGTCTTAGCCAACTAGTATCGGCATGAGCATTCAAGAATTAAAACAAAACAAAAATCTCTGCAAGTACTTTTGAGGTTATAGTTGGCTTTTTGTATACATTCTTTTCCCCACTCATTACTGTTAGCAGAAATATGAACAATAGGAGCAAAGAAGTTTCTCTTCAAGCTGTGATCACCATAAGGAGTGGGAAACTATCTTTGGTCTACAATGATTTCTTATAGGTTAAATGAAACAGGAGAAAGGCAAGATCACTGGGATGTAACACAAAATATTTATGTCTTATTAACACCTCAGAAACTCAGAATATGATTTTTTTTGCTGCACAGAGCTCTAAAAACATGAGAGAAGCCCTTCCCAGAACACACTGTGGCATATATTACATTTCATCATCACATATTCCAAAGGAAACCTAATCACTCTTCTACAATTTATATTAAAGGAGATATTCTATAGTCTTTTGCATTTTCCTAATCTTTAGTTAGGCAATAATGCCATTGATAGAGTGGGTTATGGTACAGAACATCGAATCTATACCTATGTTTTTTTTCTNATTATGATCTTTCCCTGCCACTTCCAGTACACTCAGGCTACTTGGATAAGCCTTTAGGACAGTGAAACGGATGGAGAAATTGTATCTCTCTGTCAAA
>WAAB01013213.1:0-66292 GCA_013389865.1 Piaya cayana
ACCCCCAGGACTTTCTCCTCCAGTCCTAGTGCTACCACCCAGAGGTGCTCCCCCAAAGAGAACCCCATCCCCTTGCCACTCCCTTGAGAAAGTCAAAATGAGTGTTAATAAATTCTTATGTGATGTTTGTCACTCAGCCTCCCCCTGCAATATAATCTAATCTTTAGTTTTTTTCAGAACTGAATCTTAGTTGACATGGACAAAATTTTGTGTCAGAAATACTTGAACAGTTGTAGATAATTAAAAATAAAGTTATTTATTTAGCTGCCCCAAACTTAATCAATCAGCCAAAAATAGGAATACTGACTAGCAAGTCAGTAGAAATATTTTTATTTTATTTTTAAAAGGATATTCAAATACTGAAAAAAAAGACTGAGGAAATTCAGTTCTGTTCATATCCATTGCTCAATTATAAAAACATATTGAAATAACCAAATCAATTTGAAGGTACAAATTACTTGCCTTGCTCAGACTTTATTGTGGAACCGGTATGCTAGCTTTGGGACTTGCAGTTGTGTGGAGTTAAGGAGAATGAAAGGATAAGATAAAACTAAGCAATAATAAAGTAATAGGTATGGAATCAAAGACAATATGCTAGTGTATTTTTTTTCTTGAGGCCAAGTTTTGACAAAAACTCTACAGTTTTTAAGATCTTCAGCCCTGCAGGATTCTGATAAATTACTTGAAAGGACATGTAGAGTTGTATAATGAATTTGGACCAATGGATTAGAATATCCCTGTATCCAGAAAGAGATGTTAGTGGAGGTTGTAAGTTGTTCGAAGTGATTGATGTGTTTAGTGGTTGTGAAGAAGGATGGTCAGGATAATAAAACAACACTGAAGTGAAGGCATGCAATCCAGTAGCTGGAAGACTGAGAATTGGGTACCATGGGCAGAAATGGGAGAGAAGTGTTGTCTTGCCAGCTTGGTCTGGAGAAACAAGTGGTTGTCAAGGTGTTAGGCAACTCTAAATTCTTATCCTGTTCCCATTACTGCTTCTCAGTGAGATTTTGGCCCTTTGTTGCTTTACTTGGTTGTTGCTCAATTTTCCAGAAGAACAGGAAGGACAGCGCTGTTTCCATAAATCTCCCATCAGGCCTTTTTGAGTATTTGCTGAGAATACATACCTCTTTTCATTCACAGCTCTTAAAAGCACTTCACAAAAGAAAACAAATTTTATTTAGCTACATTTTGCACCAGGGAAAAATGAAGCATAGAAAGATGAAGTGAATTGTTCAGCATCTGAGAGTTAATCAGTGGTACTCATAATATCAAAACCAGCTCTTATGACTTAGAGCCAGGGAACCACTTGGTCCCTTAGAGTTAATTAACTAAAGCTGTTTTGCTTTAATTGGTCAGATACATGTCACTGCAATGAACATGTAGAAAATCCTAAGGGAAAAAGATTTCTACAGTGCTCTGCTCTATAAAATTCTATGTATGTGCTAAATGGGATGCAATACTGCTTAGCTGCTAAAATGATTGGCACTTAGTATATGTTAAGATATATCAGCATTACAGGACTGAGGTACACTGACTTCACTCAGCTTGAAGGAATCCTTCTTTACTAGTAAGAAATATATGCCCAAAAGAGACAATTTTTTGCTGCGTTTTCTGCTAAGAATTTCAAATGAACTTTGTACTCATAGTGAAAGAGTCTGTTGGGTCTCCTGATTTCACTGAGATGAAATGGTATCAGCATCTGAAGTCTGACTTTACATCAGTGCAATCATACTGAGGATTAGCACGAGGACTGCTGTTTGTGTGCTTCTTCCACATGACCTTCCCTTCTCAGGGCCATTGCTGAAGGGTTTTATTTCTTTCAGTGGATTCAGGACGCATGTTTTTAATGAACATAGTCCTGGATCAGCACTCTGTTCCACATGTCTTCCCAGATTGAGAAGGTGAAGGGAAGGGAGTGACAGCATGTTTCAGATGTCTCAAAGATGCACCTTGATCAATGCCAACTTGTAAAGACAATGACTACCTCAACTTTGGAACCAAATTTGTAACCTGAGGCTGCTCAGGGGTGACATGCTATATGATATTTTTCATATCATTGTCAGAAGGGAACGTACCATCTTTAATGGACCATACACTTAACTCTTAGTATCTCAGTTCTTCCTTCTTCTGAATTGGCCTGTGATCACATTGAAAAAAGATCCTACTGTGTTGGCCTGTGCTGGAGTTGTGTGTCATACACAGGCAAACCCCTTTGATTTACCAATTGATTACTGCTCCACATTAGCTCTTTTTCTCTCCCTCTGTGACTTGCCCTTGCACTGGTTTTAGTAATTGTACTGTCAAGATAACTATTTTGTTTCACCTGGAACAGAACTAGGAGTCTTCTCTTTCTAGGCAGAGTGAGAGGAAATCTTGTTTTGCCCTCTGGTATGCTGGGGGGTGGTTTTGACTTCCTTTTCTTGTTTGTTCTTTTTTTCCTTGTTTTACATTTTTCCCCTTTTCTGATTTATGTTCCTTACTCATTCTTACCTTTTTTTCCTGTTCAATCTCCTTTACTTCCTTGTTTATCTTTGTGCCTTTCAAACACATACTTTTTTGGATGGAGAAAAAGGAAATTGTTGGTCATGTCATGTCCAGTAGATGTCACAGAAAATATAATATACTGCTGCCTACATCTTCTGTTCATATACAAAGGTCATAAGAGGAAGCTTTTTTTAAGTGACAATTAACTGAAAACTGCAAGTTATTTTTTTTAAACCACTGTCACGTAATGAGGTCTTTTCACTGGCACATATAGTCATGATTCATGCTGCTCCAATCTAGTAAATTAGTTATACATGGGCACAGATGGAGTGCACTCATGAGTGTTGAGGATCTGTCTTGATGTCAGTGTAAGGCCATTAATTTTGAACAATCATAGCATTTGGTAAAGATACCTGAGGACTAGAAGAAAGCAAATATCACTCCTGTCTTCAAAACAGTTGAGAAGGAGGTCCCAGGAAACTACAGGACAGTCAGCTTTACCTCAGTCCCTGGGAAAGAGATGGAACAACCAATCCTGGGAACTATTTCCAGGAACATGATGAACAAGACTTGACAGAGACATCAGTGTGGATTCACAAAGTCATGTTTGACAAACCTGATAAACATTTACCATGAAATAATCAAGTTGATAGAAAAGGTGAGAGCAGCAGATTTCTACCTTGACTTCACTAAGGCTTGTAACACTTTCTTAGAAGATACATGCAGGGGAGCTGATGAAGTATAGGCTGGATGAGTAGTGAGATGGATTTTAAATTAGCCAAATAGCTAAACCGGAAAGATTGTGATCAATGGTATGAAGTCTAGCTGGAGACGAGTAANGTCTTCAAAACAGTTGAGAAGGAGGTCCCAGGAAACTACAGGACAGTCAGCTTTACCTCAGTCCCTGGGAAAGAGATGGAACAACCAATCCTGGGAACTATTTCCAGGAACATGATGAACAAGACTTGACAGAGACATCAGTGTGGATTCACAAAGTCATGTTTGACAAACCTGATAAACATTTACCATGAAATAATCAAGTTGATAGAAAAGGTGAGAGCAGCAGATTTCTACCTTGACTTCACTAAGGCTTGTAACACTTTCTTAGAAGATACATGCAGGGGAGCTGATGAAGTATAGGCTGGATGAGTAGTGAGATGGATTTTAAATTAGCCAAATAGCTAAACCGGAAAGATTGTGATCAATGGTATGAAGTCTAGCTGGAGACGAGTAACTAGCAGTATACTCCAAGATTCACTAGCCTACAACCTATTTAACATCTGATCCTATTTAATGTTTTTTATTAATAACCTGTATGACAGTACAAAGTGTATCTTTTGCAATTTTGCTGATGTCAACCATTAGACCAGGATGAGTGGTAACAATTTTAATCTGAAAGACGGGTGATTCAGATTAGATATTAGAATTTTTTTTACTGTGTATTTGGTGAGGCACTAGGACAAGTTGATGAAAGAAGTTGCGCATACCCCAACACTAGAGGTGTTCAAGGATGAGTTGGATGAAGCTTTGAGCAATCTGATCTAGTGGAAGAAGACCCTGCCCATGGCAATGGTATTGGGATAATTATTACCTGGAACGTCACTTCCAACCCAAACAATTCTGTCTCTGTGATTCTACGGTTCTATCATCAGGAAATACTTTTTTTTACTATGATGGTGACTGAGAATCAGTACAGATGGCCCAGAGAAGTGGTGAAGTCTCCATTCAAGAGATATTCAAGAGCCATCTGAACATGGTCCTGGCCAGCTTGGTCTAGGTGACCCTGCTTAAGCAGAGGGACTGGATGATGTCCAGAGATCCCTTCTAACAACAGCCATTCTGTGATTCTGAAATCCTGAGTGATTCTCAGGTGGGTGCTTCCTTTGACATTGTGAACTAATCACCAAAGAAAAGGCATTTGTAACTGTGCCTCTAGAAAAGTACAAATCAGTTTGTAAAAGACGGAGTCAAGCGAATTTGGGTATGCCTAGGCAGTTACATAGGTTTCATTGCAGCAATTCTTCCATTCTTTCATTCTTTTCTGTAATATGAATCACCCTTAAACACATACCAGTGACAGTAAATGTTTATTGCACCCATAACTTTCAGCAAAGACCAGAAGTTTGTAACAAAATGCACAACTGAAAATCACTTATTATTCAAAGGAAAAACATGCAGGAAGAGTAACCAATGTGCAACAGAGAAAGGGATGGAAGAAGACCAGAGGATTGCAAAACAATATCTGTCCTTTCAGCCACATTTAAAGGAGCAATCACTAGGAGACCTGCTCTGTTACTGAAATTCTACCTGCTCCTTGGAAACTTAAAGTGTAAATTTTTCTAAAACTAATCTCTCCTTTCTTAAGTGTGTTAGATTTTTAAGATCTTAAGATCTACAAGCAGTACAACTATATGCACTGGCATACCTAATTCATTTTGAATAAGGGTTTGAACTGAAATATAAAATTCTGGAAAATATTATCTTTGGGCCTCAGTTTCCCATCTGTACAACGGCACTGCATCGTCTTATAGGGATAAACACATTAGAAAAAAATGTAGAATCAGGAGCCCACATAAATGAATAGGTAGACTTGCTTTGAAGTCACTGTGTGGTCTGCAGCAACAAGGATAAGCATGAATGATTAAGATGGAGCATTACATAACTGCAATGCTTATATTCAAGTACAGCATCTGGAAACAGAAATTATGGGGGTTTTATGTATGGAGCATCCTACATGATGCGGGACCAAATCTCAATTTTGGCCCTCAAGCATCGATGTAATATATAAATTCACCACTATTTCAAATGATGAATAAATTTAGAAGTCTTTCGTAGAACTTCACAGGTCATACTGAGCCTGCTGGCTGTGTTTTGAATTAGAGCAATGATGCAGCCACTTAAAAATGAATATCTGAATTGCAACATGACTGTTAGATTTATGAAATATTTAGCCTTATTTTATTTTGTGGTATTACATCCTAAGATTGATGAAAACAACTGTACAAATTAGGAATTACTGTAGTACTATAGTCTCCCTACAGCTTATAAATTCAGCACTGGAAAAAAAAGAGTATATATTTCTGAAAGCTTATATTTTCCATATATATTTTATGTAGCAGGCAGTCTAAGCATTAAAATATGAATAGATGGCTCCACATCTCCAATCTATTTAAACAATGGTTCTATGGATTTGATTCCTTAAACAATCTAATAGTGATTTACATTTACACAGCTCTTTTCATTGCAAGCTCTTTACATACTGGCTGAAGAGATATTGCTCCACCAACCCATGCTATCCTGTCACCTCTCAGTTAAATATTAGCTGCAGTTTGTCAGTCAGGTGATAGTGCAACTCCATTTTATGAGCAAAATGTAACTTCAGCATTTGCATTTACAGAAAATGTAATCTAGGTAGGAAGTAATTAACTGAGTTTGAATTTCCAGTATTGGGATAAACATAACCAGGCATTCTTCTAGTCAATTGCACATGACTAAGAAAATGTTTAATGACTAAGGTGCTGTAAACTTCAGAAATATCTTAGCTGCCTAAGGATGTTCTCTCAAAGAGCAGTGCCACACTGAACATCACTCATCTATCAAACAGGATGCTGCTGCCTAGCTTGTTAATGGTTCTTACCACAAAAGCCTGTTGTGTGCAGATCTGTCAGCTAAAGACTGAAAACAGAGACAGCCCTACCCTGTTGCTGTTGGGGCAAATAATCTCAACAGACAGGTACTGTACTGAAGTGTAATTGCATTTTTTTTCTCTGAGAGGAAAATTAGAAATACACGGTTCTGCTAATTTTAGAAAAGGCAGGGGATTAATTTATTCTGTAAGACCAGAACATCTATCTTTACTTGTGATTTGGGCAGTAGGTTCATACAAAATAAGTCTAACAGGTAAATGTTTGTCACTCTTCTACTTTTTCAGTTCCATCTCCTATATGGTTAGGCACTGATCTCCCTCCATGGCACAGAGCTGGTGGAAAAAGCCCTCCTCAGCCCCAACACATGAGATGAGCTATTCCAGTTGCATTGCATCCAGGATACAAACCTTGATTGATCAAAACATTTGATATTTAAATCATTGGAAGGAGAGATTGTAGGAAATCATTAACCATCATGTTTACATATGTTTATATTTGACAGATTTGACAGATTGAGACAGTAACTGTATAAAAATAAAAAAAAAAGGTAAAGTCACAGTCCCAAAAGGAAGCAAAATTTACATAAGCAGAGCAGGGGAAAGTCTGACATGGATTTTTGGCACTTCAGGTCATTTAAAATTAGTTTACAACAACACTGTGTATTGACTTCTAGAGGACCCCAAGCAAGTGCAGGCTTGCTGAAAGGCGTCAGATATAATGAGGAAGCTGCTTCATGGAACTATGTATTCTGGGACTGTAAGGTTCTATCTGCATCTGCTGTAAAAATTTTCATCTAGTCTTTTTGTGTTTTTTTCTCTCTTGCTGGACAAGTACAGGGACAAATGTTTTAGGGTTGTTTTTGTTTGCTTGCATGTGTTTGTGTTTGTTTTTTCTTCCCTTACCTTGCACTATAAGAAATCTTTGAAGAATAAGAAAGAAAATCCAGTGAAAATGAGAAAAAAATACATGTATTTCCAGATAATGAAGTGAAAAATAGAAAGATAAAATATGAATTAACATAAATGTAATAAAAATTTGACAAAATAAGTCACTAAAGTCATTCTTGATTGCTGTGACAAATTGGCATCCATCTGATGCTTGTACAGGAGCTGGTGAAAAATGGTCAGAACCAATCCAGTTCGTGATGAGCAGAGGTGGACCACGTAGATGCTGTTCAGACCAGTATTTTCTTACGTGATAGCTACTACAGAAGGGAAAATACTAAACAGTCACTTATCCCTATAGGAAATATGTCCTTTTAGGTATGTGAGACATGTGAGAGCATGTGAGAGGGCACTTACATTACTGCTGCACACTTTGTAGTGCCCCAGTAGAGTTAAAAGAGCAGGAAGAGAAGGACAAGACAGCACCTTTTGCCAGTTTGGAGGCCTTCCCATTTCCTTCAAAGTTTAACAGCTGTCAAATTACATTTGGTAAGGTATGTGGAGAGGTTTTATACTACAGCTCTACCCTTGAGCTCAGCCTCAGGAGCTGAATACAAAGGCAAAGAGCCCAATTCTCATCTCAGCCTCTGTTGTGCTGCTGTGAAGTAAATCCACCAAAGCCAGAAGTGTTGCACAGGGTGAAAAGGAAGTCAGAATCCAGTTTTCAGCATAAGACAGGAGTAATTCCATTTAATCTCTGCTGCTAATTATTTACTTAGTTCATCAAAGGCCCAGCACTTTTACTTGAGGGGAATTTAGGATCAGCTAATGCTTGCCCGTAACATCTGCCACAGCCCCTCGCTCAGCTGCTCTGAACCCAACTGCCAGGAGCTATCCTGAATCATCGTTGCAATAACAAGCTACACATCTGATACTACAAAGAACTATTGAAATAAGATATTTAAGCTTCAAGTGAATCAACAGTTTGATGTCTGAATGAAAATTTTTAACATATTTATACTATTCCTGAATATTAAGAAGCCAGCAGCACACAGCTGCATGGTTATCACTCTTTCCTGTTTTAAATCTAGGGTAAACTTATAGCAGTTTATGTGCTGCTCAGTGAAAATAAAAAAATAAAACCCCAAACCCCCAAAATTGTTGCCATTTGCCGGCTGTTTAATAGTAACAACCTCTCATTTTATTTGGAGTCATGCAAAGCAATAGTAGTTAGCACTGAATGTTAACCGATCAAATGTTTGACAGAAGGCTTGACTCAAAGCTCTCAGAAATTACTAAACACCACTGACCATGAAGAGTTTTGGTTCAGCCTGAAAATCTTGCATTTTAGGGATTACTGCTATTTTCTAGAGAGGCAGATGAAGGGAGAAAGAGGTTAAGTGTTTTACTCAAGGAAAGTTGGTAAGCCAGTGGAAGAAGCAAAATGCCTACAGGATCACAGCTGGAAGTAATCTTGGTTTAGCTTTCAATCTCTCCCTAATAAAGTCCTTCATTGCATTTTAAATCTGATAATTTCCTCTGCTAATATCATAATTTGAGATAAAATACAGCACTCCTGGTGTTGTTACTCATGTTAAATACGGTTATAAAGCTGACTTGGGAGAGGCATCTTCAATAGTATCAAACTCGGACCAGGGCTTCACTGTAGGAATGTACCTATACAACAGAGGTTTGTCATCTCCCTTAAGGAAGAGTGAAAACAATGAGACTTGATTTCCTCCATAGCTTGTATACGTACTATGCATTTAAGTGATCTAGATGCTCCATTTAATGTCTTAGATTTCATTTGTTCAGATGGTGCCTGCAGCAAGTCACCAACACTTCATGTCTCGCTTGTACTGACCTATTGAGTTCCAAGTGGTATCAGAGACTCATTTTAAACCCTTCATCATTTTTGGTCACAGATACTGATGTCTGGGTCATTTCAGCAAAAAGCAACAATTACCTCAGAGCTTGATGTCTACTCCTAGACTTTCTAAATCTGTATCTGAGAATTTCTCCCTCCTCTAACTTCACTGCTTATTTCAGCTGGGACACCAGCAGGCCAGGTAATCTCCAAGCTACTAAGAAACCTTCTTCAAGAGTGGTGAACCTCCAGTAAAATCAGTGGCTGAAAACTACCTGCTTCAAAGAGAGAATAATCTATTTCTGTCCACAAGTGTTTTACAAGAGAGCTATAAAAAGTAAAAAGCAAATCTTGAAAGTGTATAGCATTCCTAAAACATATCTCGTTCCTAAAATTTTCCTGGCCAGTCTGAGATCAATCTACATAACTTATCTCCCACTTGCTCATGCACAGGATCCAGGCTGTGGGTAGGTGAGACACGGTGCCTTGACAGCTCCTGCCTCCCCAGCCATCTGGCACCCTACCCCTTCCAGTCCCCCTCTGAAGTCACAGGAAACCTATTTACCCTTTTCAAAGTTGTCTTGCTTTTAAGTTTTTAATAAAAATGTCTTGGAAGAGGGCACCTGATCTTCATACAGCAGGTTCCTAATACTCCTTATCTCTCCTGCAGTGATCCATTTTGTTTGGACTGTGGGATTGTGCAAGAAATTATGTTTAATTTTTTATGTAGGACTCTTCTACCTAGTAAGCAAATGAGACAGGACACGGAGGAAGGCAAGGGGAGAATAACTCAAAATTACAAAGACAGCCAAAACTTTGTGCCTTATTTCACTGTCAGAGTTGCAGGCTCAGCTATCTAATTGCTTGTTCTGAATTTCCTGTCATATTCTATCATCTCCTTCATACCAGGCATTCTGTATGTATGATCAGTTTGCTTACAGAAAAGCTGTACTTTGTACAATTATTGCAATGGTACATCTTGTTTCATTAAAGAAATTAATTAAGACTCATGATTTGAAAAATATAGAACTGAAAATGACACAGCACTGGGAAAATAAAGAACACACTAGACTACAATTATAGAGTAGGTCTTCATTAGCCTTATCTCTTAAAAGTCTCTTTATGTTTTGGATTTACTTAGGCAGATTTTCTGAGTATAAAAATATGAGCACAGAAGGGGCAAATATAATTTTTTTCCAGGAGATTCAATACAAGGTGATGACATTTGTTTCTCACTTAAATCTATTTTGAGGCTGTAATTGAGATGTTGATAGTGTAGTCTTTGTGTTACTTTTCTGGTCAGGGAAGGATGAAAGAGGACAATTTCAGACAAGCTGAGGAACTTAAAACTTAAGGTAGATTCACACTCCACGTAATTTTTTGAGTGTTTTACTTGTCATTTTTCAAGGAAGGCTTGTGCTACCAGGAAGTTATTTGTCCTTTCTTTGTTCTTAAAGAGCACAGGAGAAATGTAACTCAAACATTTAGTGGTAAAGAATGAAAATGTGAGGTAATGGATGTCTTTGAAAACACAATACAGGTTATTTCACTGTCATATTAACCTTTTTCCCCAAATGTGTCTTGGTTTACAGTCTCATATGAGAGCAGTGCAGATGTGTCCCATAATCCGTAATAATCTGTAATAAGGCCAGGCACAAAGGTAATCCAGTCCTAGCAGAGGATAATAGGCTAGCACTGCCATCAAAAGAAAACTTGAAACTATAATGCCATTGAGAAATTTCTATGTTTAGAATTATTATCATAACAGAGAAAAGGCAGTCTAGCCAGCAGGCTGATCTGCCTTATTGTGACAGCCCTACTGATGTTTCAGAGTCACAGAGTGATCATATTAGGTCCCAGAGCATTTGACAAGAATCCCACAAACTGACACTGCCTAGAAAGGAAATTGGAATTTGTTTCATTTTCCTTCCACTGTAGAGTGGAAGCAAAATCAGCTCTATGCCACAGCAGAGGAACTGCTGCATTGGTGCTAGGCAAGGGAGAGAAACCAAGCCTGGCATCCTCAGATTAAAAAGCGCTACAGGCTGCAGCTGTGCAAAAAAATGGGGGAAAAAAATGCCTGTAGAAGGTAAGGTAAGACTACACTGTAGCCACTTTCTGTTCAGCTGCTTCTGGTTTATAGATTAGTTTATTTGCAGAGGAGAACAGTTTCAGACAGCCAGCATTAAGTATGAATATGTGCTGAATTTGCCCATCTGTCCACCTTCCCTTTCTCTTGCATTCCTTCAAATATGCATAGGTTTACATGTTGTAATATATTTATTACCTCATAATTTACTTCATTTTGACAAGAAAATAAATAAAAGAGCTGTTAGCTCAACCATCTCTTTTTTTTTTTTTTTTTTTTTGTCTGTTTATTTGTTTGGCTTGGTTTGTGGAATTTGTTCTTATGTAGATATTCCAAACTGCTCTGAATTGTTCTCAGAGTGGGGATTGCACAGGCAGAAGCTGCCCGATAGACATATGGGCAGCTGACAGCATCAAGGCACCCCACCAGCAGCTCTGTCATTTGGCAGATTGCCTCAGAGTCAGGCTAGATGAATCAGTCCTTCTGCCAGGGTTTGGAGGATGGGGGATGTCAGCACCTCTTCTCCAGAAGCCTGCTGCAGAATGAGAAAGATACACAACAGTGATCACTGAGTCTTCCTGCACATTGTGTTGTGGCTTTGCAGCATCTATTTCCAAGTGAACTTGGATCTTCTTAATTTGAATATGTAGAGGCAGACTTTCAGCCTGATTGCTCCGGAGCAAGGATGGATCACTAGCATTATATTTACTTTTCTTTCCACTGCATGCAGAGGTTCACAGCCTGGGAGCACCATGAGAAGGATTTGGTAGCTTTGCCAAGGTTTGACAATAGGGGACGGGAGGAGTAATGAAGGTAAATGGCTTGAAACTGGCTAGTCTTTCTGTTCTTCTTCCCTTTTATATCTAGAAGGGTGATTTGAACCTTCATATTAACACCTTTAAAGGACATATTTTACCTATTAAGCATAAAGCTTTTTTAATTTAGCCTTTGCATCTTCAAGCAACAACAACAACAAAAATCCTTTCTCCTTAGGAGGCTTAGTTTTCAGTATATAAGTCTTACTCCTGTTGCTAGCTGTACTGTAGACAAAGATTTAGGTAGTCACGGAGGTGCTGAACTAAAGGTTACAGGTGAATGGAATCAAAGCTCTCTGGTCTTGCTTGAAAAACACAAACAACCCCAGGAGTAGCACAGTGGAGCAAGCAAAGAGAGCTGCTCTTTGGCCTGATTAACACACGTAAAGTTAAGGTTTAAGTTGCTGTAATGTGGAATTGTAAGGTACGTTTTTTGCAGCAGTGTCTAGCTCCCTTTAAGTCCTACAGCTTCCTGTCCAAATCCATATAACCTTGTAGTGACTATTGCAAATTACACTTTTCCATCATTTGGTGTTCATTTAGAGTCACTAGATGTTGTTCAACTGTTGAAGGTACTACCGAAGGAAGTCTTCTAAGACTTTTTGCTGTCTCATTGCTTTCACTGTGTGTATGTGAGACTGCGCAGAGTAGACAATTTTCTTCTTTCTTATTTTTGGCACCCCTTGGATGCAGTTAATCACAGTAACAAGGCCAGGACTTTGATGAAACATTTGGGAACCTGCATTTACTATGAACTTCATCAGGATCATGCTTTAGCTCAAGGTGGCCGAATTGTGACCTTAGAGACACACAGTGCTAAGAAGTCTCCAGCTTTAATAGTCATCATGGTGACCTACCTCATGACACTTTTCTGGACAATTTTCATATATGAGTCATAGATTGTTTTGGGTTGGAAGGGAACTTAAAGATCGTCTAGCAGGGACACCTCCCACTAGATCCAGCTGCTCAAGGTCCCATCCAACCTTGTGTTGAACACCTCCAGGGATGGGGCATCCAAAACCTCCCCAGGCAACGTGTTCCAGTGCCTTATCACTTCATTGTGAAGAATTTCTTCCTGATGTCTAATCTTAATCTTCCCCCTTCCAATGTAAAGCAATTCTGCCTCATCCTANGTGTAAAATCTCCCTCTCTGGCTTTCTTGCAGGCCCCCTTCAGAGCAACCATAAGCTCTCCTCTGAACCTTCTTTTCTCCAGGCTGAACAACCCCAAGTCTCTCAGCTTGTCCTCATAGCAGAGACATTCCAGCCCTCTGATAGTCTTTGTGGCCCTTCTCTGGATCTATTCCAACAGTTCCATATCCATTTATGCTGGATATTCTATAACTGAACACAATATTCCAGGTGAGGTCTCACAAGAGCAGAGGTAGAGAATCACCTCGCTTGGAGGTGGACCTGCTGTGGACCTGACTACATTTCTTTTGTTGCACCCCAGGATACAGTTGGCTTTCTGGCCTTCAAGCACAAGTTGCCAGATCATGCCTATCTTCATATCAATCAGCACCCCCAAGTCCTTTTCCACAGCCCNTGTTGCCAGATCATGCCTAGCTTCTCATCAATCAGCCCCCAAGTCCTTTTCCACAGCGCTGCTCACAATTGCATCATCCCCAATCCTGTACTGAAACCATGGATTGCTCAAACTCAGGTGGAGAACCTTGTTGAACCTCATGAGGTTCACACAAGCCTACCTCTGCAGCTTGTCCAGGTCCCTCTGGATAACATTCCATTTTTCTGGTGTGACAGCTACACCAGTCAGTTTGGTGTTGCCTGCAAACTTGCTGAGGGTGAACTCAATCTCACTGTCTACATGATCAATGAAAATATTAAAGAGCACTGGTCCCAGTATGGACCCCTGAGGGGCACCATTTGTCACGTATCTCCATCAGGACATTGAGCCCTTGACCATTACTCAGTAAATGCTGGATTAACATGCTTACTGTGCCTCATGTCCACCAGTTAGTGTTACTGTATAAGCCTGCATTAGGTTAAATTCTATTCTACTCCTCTTTATTTGATTTCAGTCCACAAGCTGTTGATGGTTTTATAAGAAGGAAAGGGAATCCAGGAAAAACAATAGAAGCAGAACCCTTCTTCCAACTAAGAGAAAGTCCCTAAGAACATGATCTGCAAGAGTCTTCGAATCAGAGTTTTCTTCTGGCTTCTGCCATTTTCTTTTGTTCTGTCTAGATCTGATTAAGCTTGTTGAAGACGGGGTGGCATATACAAAAAAGAGCTGTGTGTTGCTTTTCAAAGCAGGTCACATTTACTTGTCCCAAACAAGAGATAATATGTTGGGGAAATTCTCAAACTAGTGCCTCACTTTACCCAAAACAAACCTTAATCTGCTGTATGATGGGATAGAACCATAAAGTAATTGATTCCCCCTTAAATTGAATGAGGAAAATGTTTCAAAACTAATTAAAAAAAAATCCATCCACACTAACTGGTCTCATAGTCATTGCAGCAGCATGTAACATCTGTCTAGCACATCCTTTAACCACCTGCCTCTGCAATGGCTATGAAGAAGAAAGCCATACATCAACTCTGTTTTATTTTCTAGCCCTGTTTAAAACTGAACAAACCCTGGAATATCTGTCCCATGGGAATTTCTAATGTTACAACATCTGTTTCTGTCAAGAATCAGGCTGAATATTGTCCATAACAGTTGTTTTGTTTGCCTATGGAAAGAAAACTTCCCAAGTATTTCATTTGGAAATGTGGAAATTGTTTGTGGATTTTTTCAAACTGTTTGTGGATTTTACATCCCTGCCCCCACCATACCTCATGCCTGTTGGTGAGTTACTCTCCTCTTGAAAGCTCCCTAAATTCACCACATTCACTTTGCTTTCTTTGTCCTCACCACAGAGGTCTTCTTTCCTTGCACCCTGTCCCAGCTTTCAGCAACTGAAATGGTGAAGGGATGGTCAGGGTGTACAAGGAGAAGGGGTGGTTGTCTGTGGAAAAGGAGAAGAGCAAGGGCTGGAAGCAGAGCATCCCTTAAAGGTGCCAAGGAGAGGAAGAGTATTGTGGCTCCCTACCACTTTAGCTTGCATTCCAATTTTCATGACAACAGATAAGAAGAAAAATGGATCTAGAAGAAACCCCTGGTTAACACTAACAATGCCTTCCATTGAGGTATCTGATCAAATTTTCTGTCAGAATACCGTCTTGCTGGATGCATCTAGTGTCAGTGCCTGTAAGCTTTGAACACATAGTCTGAGAGACATCCAACTAACACAAAATAATTGTACACTTTACACACGTTCCCTTAGGGAACTACTGATTTGGCCTGAGTAATGAATCCCTCTGCCGGACAGAAACTGAATGACTCTGCCTTACACAGCCATAGCTGCAGGAGTTGAAAACCTCTGACTGTAGTTTTTGTTCTGAGATCCATCACATTTTTCAGTTGTCCTCTGACATCAGCAATAGATACTAGCTATGCTTGTCCCATCCCAGCTTCACTCTCCCCACCAAGGTTTGCGCTTTGGTGAAACTATAAACCTCTCTTACTTTTTCAGATGTTTTGCTCAACTTTGAGTATATGATGTTTTTTTCTTTTTCCTCTGTAGTAACAGCATAACTTACCAGGCGACATGTATTACTATTTATCTGCAGTTTCTTACATGTCATTTTAATGACAGTTCAAAAAAAAGCAGAGAGCTACAGAACATTTAGCTAAAGGCGGAGGAATGAAGATGGAAAATACAGTATGAAAAGGGTGACATGTGAACACATAAAAAGGCACATGAAGGCAGAGAGTTCAGTTTGGAGAACAAAAAAATCTTAATTTTTCCTCCCCCTCTCCCTTCCCAAATATAAATTAAATGTAACTCTAAATGCAGTCCCTGTTTCCTTTACTTTTGTCCCCCTATGATTTTGCTGCAAATCAAGAGCTGAATAGAGCTAAGCTAGTAAATCACAACAGACCATTTGTCAGGACTGGGTACTATTTCTCCACTCATAATTTAATCCATGATTAGAATGAGGTTTCTTCATCTTTATTTTTCCGTTCAGAATTATCAAACTGGTGGTTTTATGAGACTTATTTCTAATTAGTGTAATAATGAGTGCTATGACTTTTGACTGTTTTTCGGAAGGGATTTTTTTTATTGTTGTTTAAATTTTTCTGTTCAATAAATCATTCAAGACTATGTTTTATGATCTCTATCTTCTCCCCTCTATTTTGAGGTACCTTTTATGATAGTAATTATTTTACTGAGTATAGCCAGGTGAATATGTACTTAGGATATAGATTTTTTCAGTCAACATGGGATGTTCCTGATACATATGTCTGCCATATACCTGATGGCAGCTACACTTGTGATAATCACAGATGGAAACAACTTGCTATTAGGATTCAGAGATAAGAAATTCAGTATTACTTCCAAAGATGGTTTAACATACATTTCTCTCAAACTCCATATTTTCTCTCCTCCAGCACAGGGGTAACATAAGGTGATTTTTTTTTTCCTATAGAGCAGGCCAGAAATGGAAGCAGAACAGACTTTACTGTGGGTCCTATTTTACATCTTCAGAAGCTATGGAAAATTCACTGCTGTTCAGTCAGATTTGGAAAAGCACCAAAACTTTGCAGAGACTGACTATTCAAAGATATATTCAAGCTTTTCTTAATTAGACGATTGTTAACACTAAATATCTATAGGCTGAACAAGTCAGAAAATTGTAGATCTTTTTCCCTCAAAACAAAAAGTGAAATTATACATATGAGAGAAATATACAGGAAATAGTGCTCTCTTCCAGTAAAATTTTAAAGGCTTTCACTGAAAAGAAAGCAGTTGAAAAGAGATTCCCAAGTTCTGCTTTTGAAAATGGAGAGCTAAAAAAACCCACTTTTTTTTATTTCCTCTAGAACCGTGTGAACACTCTTATTAAAAAGAAAAGATGCAAATAAAACCACAGCTTCTGATAACTAGAGGAAAATTTTCTGTTATGAGTCCTGAAAACCTCTGTTAAACTTTAGAGCAGAATTTTACAGTGTGTAGCTGAGTCCTCCTACAGTTAGCATTTTGGCAATCTCACATGCCTTCCATTTTGTTTATGAAGAACTTGAATGCAGTTGACAACCTACACAAACAGGCTGCCTGGATCCCCAGGAGAGGTATTCATATAACTGAGCTCCAGCATTTAGTTTAGACAGTGACTGCAGAGGCAGCTCAAGAAGGGCTTGAGCCCTTGTTGCCAGGTCCAGCACACAGTCTGAGCAGAGGGACAGCTGTTCTCCTTTGGGCCTTTCATCTCAGATGCACCTATAAGTTGGACTCACCACAGCCCCCACGCAGCCGGGCTGTTCCCCTAAGTTTCCAGAACTCTGTCCCTCAATAGTGGTAGATTTTGAGCTCTCGACAAGTAGGGAAGTGAAGCTTATATTGGCTGAGCCATTTGTAGATGGTGCACTAGCCTAAACGTAGTCCCTCTCTCTGATAAATGAATTTATTCCACAGAGCTATCAGAAATAACATCTTTTGGTGGCTAAAACTGGCAGATATATCTCTAAAAGATGTGACTGATAAACTACTCCTACAGGCAGTCCTTTTGAAGGCTGGTTCGTGATATTAAACAGTTGCTTTTGGGATAAACTGCACGCTTCAGAAATGTTCTTCCCAGCACAACTGCAAATAAAATAACTACTGCAGATGCAGATACCATGGACAATAAGCAATATCTACCTGTCAGAAGGTTTCTGTCTGCATAGATAATGATAGTGAAGGGTGAATAGCAAGTGACTATAACCAGCCTTAAATTACTTCTCTGATTTTTCCTATTGGTGATGTAGTTTCCTTCCTCTTATGTTACATGCCTTTATTAATCTGAAAACTGTAGCCTAAGTTGTGAAGAAATTCCTAAAGACCAAGCAATTTTTTGTTGGCTTGGAAGGATTTACGGATTTATCTGTCCCAGAGTTGTTCATTAATTCTCAAATGCTGAAGCTTTTAGTGAATTATGGCCCTGAGGAGAATGAAATGCAACTATTAATCATTGGAAGCAATGGGATATTCTCCATGGGCGTCATGTGATGCTGTCAGTGGATCACAGAAGTGCTGTTGACCTTAAATGGAGAACAGTAAAGCATAAAGGTCATCTTTATTTCATCTACACAACAGAAATTTTGAAAATGGCTTGTCATGAAAGTATTAAAGATCATTTGCACAAAACCATTGGGCTGAATGATGCTGAGTTTCCCCACAGACTTTCTCATGATCAAAGTGATCATAGAGGCACCTTAGAACTGAGTAGTGCTGTAGAAACTGTAACTAACATACTAAGCTGAAAAGAGTGGATTTATATCCTTCTGTGGTCCTGTGGTTCTATGACCTTCAAAAAAGCTTCTAAATGTTTGGGGTTTATTTTCCCTATATATATATATATTTTAAATAGTGATAGTAACACAGAGAAGTACCTCACAGTCACAGAAACATTTCAAGTGGAAGTACGTGGTTATAAAATGAATGTCCTGTGTCTGGGCATTCCAGAACTAGCTTTAAGTACCTCTGACCACCTTCTTTTTCATTTTACACATGAAATGTCATAGTCTTCCTTTTCCCATTGTTTCTTTACATCCCCTTCAATTTCAACCAGTTTTCCTATGTCTTTTCCCATAGTCTGGATACTTGACTTCAAGTTTATCCTGGCCTTGGGTAGATTGCCTGAGGCCATCTGAGCCCATAGTTCAACTATTTTATGGGGAGCTGTTGACTATTTAGCCAGTCATCTTGACCAACAACTGACCATCCATGCCTCAAAGTCTGTTGTTTGCTTATTAGTTTAATTTTACATGCAGATGTGCAAACCATTCTTTATATTTATCAGGCTGAAGTGAAAACCTTTATATTTAAATTCCAAAAGATCTGTGACATTTTAACCTTGTAGTATGAACCAGCAGGAGGAAGTGGAGTAACCCACTTCTCATGCCCTGAGAAAACCTTAAGATCTATGTCCAGTAAACAGCTGGAACTCAGTGGAAGAAACTTTGGATAAATCTCTAAGTCTGTGCTGGACTCTGTGGTCCAGAAGGTCAGACTAGATGATCGTGACTACCCACACTACTCTTAAGATTTTGGAACCAGCCGCCTACAAAGACAATTATGTAAAAGCAGTCAAACCATCAATCAAAGTCTTCTGGTAAAGTTAGCGGGTTCAATAAAATTGATTATGTCTGTGTACACTAATGTTGCAATTGTATACATTGAGACTTCAATTGCTTTAACTTTTATGAAAGCAAATACCTAATACTTTAACTCGCAGTCATGTCACAGCAGCAATAAGCTGAATAAATCTTCTCAGGCTATATAAAAAATAGGTATTACTTGACTTCATCTTCCTTGAGAACTAAGAACCTTTTTAACCAACATGATAGAATGCTGTCAAGCTTTTAGTCAGTGCTTGTCTCAAAATGCCAGCACTCACCTTACAGAAAGTAAGGCTGATGGAAACAACCAGTACTGATCGTTACAGAGACTTCTGGTCTAGAACTCTGCTTTAAAACATTTCTGCTGATACTCCCTGAAGGATGTTTTAAGGCATAGTGTGCTGGTGGTTGGGTGAACAGTCTCAGTACCAAAGGGTTCCCTTGGGACCACTGTGCTCATCTTCTTCACTCTGATCTAAACCAATATGAAACTAGCTGATGCATTTGCATTTTTGCTGTATAAACCTTTATGGCAATACCATCCATGGTACCTCCAATTCATCTTATCTGAGTCATCCTGCATCCACGGTAAACTTTTTCTCATCCCATCTTTAAAACTGTGCACTCCTGGCACCAGCCATCATCAAACTTGCAATTTCTGCTTAGGTAAGGGGGTTGTGTTTCAGTCAGGTTTTCCTAGAAAGGTTCACATTTGTTATGCTTTAGTAAATTTTAATGTGTGAAACTGCAGTAGCCATTGCTCTACCAAGCCTTAAACTCTATTTTAGCCAATACACAGAAACATTGGAGGAGCCAACTCCACCTATTGAAGACTGTTTTATAGCCAAAAATAGAAACAGGTGTTCCCTTAAATTAGAGTATCTCTATCTTGAGTGTTATAAAGGATTTCCATTAGTGATTATTCTAATTAAGTATATTTCGATATCTGTAAAAGCAATCTGTAATCCTCTAAGTATTTGCCTGAGACTGTAGAGAATTCCCTTGAAATGATGACCCTTTACTTTCATCACATGGGTGTCTCTGAAGATGTTTTTATATTCTTGAGAGAGAAAATCTTCATATTCTGAGATTGATTTGTGTTAAAATTTGCTAATATCTTCTCTCTCAAACTGATATCAGTATAGAAATCTGTGACTTTGAAAATCTGCCTTTTCACATTATTACAGGTTGCTCTCTTCAGAGACAAAGAAAAAAGTGGCATAATGTCACCAAATATTTCAGAATCTGAATTTCATTCTTATGAAACTCTAGACAAATACAGGATGATGAATACAGAATGGAGGATAACTTTTGCATGTTTGATTTTGCATCTTATACAACTAGTCCTTGTCAGTAGAGTGACTCCAAGTTTCCTGAGCCATATGTAAAAGGCCAGTGTTAAAGGGAGTGGGCTTTCCTCTCTCGAGGAATCATGAGCATATTGGAAAGCAACAGACAGAAAGATGCTGAATACGAGCAGCTTGAGAAAGAAAAAGTGATGTTATCTCCTAAATCCTCTGTTGGGGACAGTGACAAGTGATCCATACAGATACACTCCTACAAAGTAACCCTTTTTTTAGGCTATACCATATGTTCAGGAGCAGCAAACACATTTGTCTTCGTGCTAGAGGGAGGGTGAAGTGAATCATTCTATAGCAAAGTAAAAAAAAAAAAATCCATATAGCAGTGAATTTAGAAATACATCTATGAAAGTTCTGGGACACTTCAGAGAATAAAGAGACAAGTATCTGCAGACAAAGCTGGAATGTGTATTAAAAAAACCCAAACCCCAAACTAGGTGGAACCTGTACCAGGGTGCCATATATTTACATTATGGAGCAATAAATTGTGCTGGTGGTTACAAAACATTTCTGTTCATCCACCTTGTGTATGGTACTGCAAAAAGTTGCCAACTTGGTCATTAAAAACCAACTAATTTTCTGAAACATAGTTAGGAAGTTTATGCATGGCAGAATAAATTCTTTTGTACTGCTGAGGTGTTAAAACCAATTAAGCACTCTTCAATATTTCATTGAAATTTAATCACCATAAGTCAGAATTATACCTTCATTAGGTGCCTAGACACATGAATTAAGGAGCAGACTCATCTGTGACTTGTGGCTTATAGTCAGACTGTTGTGGAAGAGAGAAACCCATGCATTGTGGGGAATCTTTTGCCTCTGTTTGTAGTTTCTGTTGGCTGAGATAAATTAATTTTTAATTTGCTTACGAGGCATATTTGATAGCTTCTCCAAGTTATGTAAAAGGCAGCAGCTCATTGACGTTTTCTGCAGTGTCCAAGATATCTCCACTTCATTCCTGAATGCAGCACTTTTCAGCCTCCAAATAATGATTTGTGGCAGTATCACAGCAGAGTCATTATTTCTAGGATCTAGGAAAAAGATTCTCACTGAATGTGAACAAGCAGTACAAATACACATCTGCAAAGATACTTTACACATGATCAGGAAAGGGCTACTAAATGTCTCTTCTGGAAGCAATCCTGAAACTTAGAATAAATAGAAAACCCTTAAAATGCTTGGACACAGGATATTTTTTACCTTTACAACCTGCTGGGAAAGGCATAAGGAATGAAACAGAGTGTGTTTTGTTTGAAAGGACTCCAGGAACAGGGTAAACAAAGGTATCTTTCCAGAAGACTTTCAAGACAAGAATCAGCTCTTGTTAGAACATTTTTATTTTGATTCTTTTGCTACATCTTTTGAGGACATGTGGACATTCTTCTTACAGACACCTGAGTACAAGTCACATCCCCCACTCCAGTTTAGTCAGAGTTGCTGTTCAGCAAGTTTGCAGCTTTATTTCTTCTGTTGGTGACTCATCCCCGTTCTGTCAATTTGGTGACATGGAGAAATCAGGAAGGAAACTAAACTTAAAAAAAATATATAGATAAATCCCTTCTCTCCAAAGCAGTTTGGCTTTCCCAGAAAGAAAGCAGGGAAGGTCATACTATCAGTGAAGAGTCTCAAATCCAATTCTTATTCTCAATTCTCACCTTAAGTAAAAAAGCAGTGACTGTGTCTTGATGAATTCCTACCACAAACTGATGGTTGTGCCCACCCAAATTCCATGTCACATGGAATTGTCACTGTCTTGGTGTGACCTAGAAAGGGTACTCAGTCATTTAGAGAAGACAACTTAGACCCCAGAGATTGTGTATGAAGTGGTACAGAGACAAGTTTAGGACTCTTTCCAATTCAGCCCACTGCAGAGAAGCCAAAATGAACATCTCGGCTTTGCAAGACTTCATAAAGGAGTAAAACACTCATCTACTGTATTCTGTCACACGTACACTCTGAACTGCACTCTAGTACTTCTAGGATGTTCTTTTATAGAAAAAGAAGGGGAAATGTATTACTGAGGTCAACAGATTTTGTTCTTTCCTGACTGTAGATGTAACTTTACTAGCCCAAATAATGGTTAAGGAAGGAAATGCTTAAATCTGCTCTGAAGCATTACATTGGCTACTAGAAATGTTGAATTGAATGTTCTTATTTATAATACTCATGATGAATATACGTATAGGAAAACAGAGTTATAGAACTAATGTATCCTTAAATGCAGTGCTGTCTGTGCTCTCCAAGAAGCCTGGAATCTTATATTTCTATGTAATGCTTTTTAAGAGTATTTGTTTTAGACTCCTTTCTAGGAATGATAGAGTATGGGTTTTTACTCCTTAGTGATTTTGTTTTTTGAGAGATGTTTTAATTCTGCTTGATTTTATGAATCAATGTCCAGTTCATCTTTATTGCTCCTAAATATCAATGAATATTTGGCAAATTCCTATGACTGCTCAATTTGACAGGATATGGATGGCATTCCCTTGTAAAGGTGACAAATGATTCTGTATTTTCCAAGCACACAAAAAATGTAGTTTTATTATCATTTTGTATTTGATTTGCATTTTGTTCCATGCTTTGCTTTTTCAACTCTCACGGTCATTTTTGCATGTCCTACTTGCTTAAGCTATCTGGAGTTACAGAAGGAAATCGCAGAGAAGGTTTTACAGCGAAGAAGAGACAGTTTTTAGAGCGAAGAAGAGACAGTTTTGCAGGCTTTACACTTGAAACTCTGCATAGTGGAGCATTCTGCCAATCTCTGTCACTATTTCTCACTGCTTTGAAAGTTTTTCAAGTAAAAATAAAGAAAAAAAAATCATTCCGTTCATTTTCAACAAGACTTTTACACATGATTCCACAGCATTTATAGAATTTTTCAATGAAATTATTCACAAGCTGTTTTCTGGTACCTGCAGCAGCGTCTTATGGATGCCTATAGCACATAAAAGCTTTTGTCCTGCCAATGGACAATAAAATCACCATAACAGGAAAAACCTTCATATATGATGAATAATAATTGATCATGTTAAAGAAGCAATAAACCTAGCAGGTCCGGATGTAGCTATATCAACAGAGACAGTTGAACTGAGCACTTTTGTTGATTTACAGCATTATGAGAGGGTTCTGGTGGTCTTCACTCATCCAGGAGTGCCTCAGCAGTCCTACCTGCCTGCAGCTCCCTATTCTTTACAAGAATCTGGTTGGGAATGATAGAGAGAAGGACAATTCCTCTTAGAGCAATGGCTGATGGAGGGGAGAAGAGTACCTTGTACCACAGTTCCTCTTTCTCAGCGTTTGTGCAGTTATGTGCCTTAGAAGCCAACACTTTATTCTGTCACCTGTTGAATGACTTCAGTGCATCCCCAGGGGACAGTGTTCAGCAGTCTTACAGATATCAGCAGAAATTTATATTCTTTGAGCTAGCAGTTTAATGTTTTGTTGCTTTCCCCTCCACCATACTGCAGGCAATATATTCATTATCAATATCTCCCTGGCTCACCATCTTGTGACAGACATACCAATTGCTTTTGGCATTGTCTTCTCTTCCGAACCTCCCACCCCACCTTTTCAAATGAGTAGAAAAGAGCATAAGCAAATTAGAATAAAAAATAATGAAATGATACGGGTTTCATTTGACAAGGTATATTCTCTGAAGGGCAGCTGGGTGCATGAGTGATGAGGACGTAAGATTTCAAAAAGCAGGAAGGAATTTGTGTTTAATAATAGATGTTCCATCTGAAGGCAAAATTATGATTGTATGTCATAACCCCCCAAAAAACCCCTAATAAAATAAAAAATGCAGGAAATTATGCATGCTGGGTTGGGTTAGTGTTTACTGAACAAGTCTGGCTACCTCCTGGTAATATCTGACATTTCCTTATGTTGACGTGACTGACAGATGAATTATGCCCTGTTGCTAATGCTAATAACTATCTCTTTTCCCAGGATACCAGAAATACAACTGTCATTTTTTTGGCAGGTCACAGTAGGCCTCTGTTTTTTTCAGATTCTTAGAATACAAAGTTTCAATCAGGCACCAAAAGACTGTGAAATTTCACACAGTAATATACTTGGCACTTTTTTTTTTGATTCCTAAGGCTTTAGGATCATCTGAAGATATATATTCAAGGGATTTTTGACAATTTTAGGGATAAAAAAAAAATCTTCATTCTTAGTTTATTTAATTTTTAATAAAAGTTTAGATTATTTTTTCATTCCATGATTCCAGAAATCGGTCTTTCTAGGATAAAAATACAGCAAAAATGGCAGCAGTATGCACCATAAAACTTTCAAGGAAATTACAAAAGTTGGTAGAGAAGAATGCCAGCTCTGCAATCCAAATTTGTCAATTAGTTGCTCTTGCTACCAGCCAATACATTACATCTGATATTTGCACTTCAATTTAGGTCCTTCTAGTCTTCTGAACTTTTTTTGCCCTCTTCTCCAATTTTCTTAATATCTGTCCACCATCTGAACTTTTTCCACTGACCTGATTTAATTCACTGTCTTTCTAATTGTCTTGTCTCTCCTGAAAGGCTTTCACCTGCATTTGATTGCACTCAACATACATTGAGCTGGTTTTCTGGTCTTGGTGCCCACTCAGTGGTCAACTGGAATTCTTCCACCATTTTGTGGTAGCTACTTGCCGGATAGAGCCCTGCCAAAGCCTGTTTGAACTTTTTGTCTTTCTGTCATTTTCTGCTGCTCTGACACTGCCAGAACCACCAACTTTCCTTCCCCTCTTCTTGAATGCTCTTTCACTTCCACCATCTCTTCCTTCTTCTTTCCTTACCTATCCTCAATGAAATAACACCTCATCAGTATCTCTGACTAGAAGTAAGATTGGTGTGCCTCTGAGCTACATCCACCAGGCTTTAAAGCATACTTTATGTCATCCTTCTTTAGGCAGTAAACTCCAACTTCTGATTACTCACTTATTTTATGTGTTTCATGTCATCATTCATATTTACCCTCTCCCCTTTCTCTACCACCCTACTTTAATCCCACTGAGACTGAAGGTGGACAACCCACCTGAAAAGCAGGAACTCTACCAGTAGGACCCTTCTACAATACTTTAAAGGATTACCTAGAAACATCATTCTTACAGAAGTACCCATTAAAGTGGAATAAATTAAAAAATAACCTAGATTTTTAAAATAGGGGATAAATTTATTGATCAAATAAATGAATATTTTTGTCTTGAGATTTTCACTGAAAAATGAAAATTGGTCAGCTTCAAGTTTTAGACTTTCCTGGATCAATTTCTAGTTCTGAGAGCAATCAGGGTAATGTTTTACATCTACGTGAATTCAACTTTGTGCAAGAAGTTTAAAAACACAAAGGTTCACTGAGAGTGATATTTTCATGCTAAGGCATTACTATAGAGGAAAATTACTGTGTTAACTAACTGGAATATGATTTTACAGAGTCCTACCTATTCTGGTCTGGTATCTTTCTTCCTGATCTCCTCTTCATTACAAACTTACAGTGCATAATGACAACAATTAACACTATTTAGCTGTTGCTTTATAATCAGTTCTTACAGCTGTGCTGGTAAAGAAAAGAGGGCTCAAAAACATTCCCATGAACCAGACCTCCATCATCTATAATGCTAATGTCTTGGTATAGTCCCTCACATCATTTTTTTCTGGCATGGTTCAGGAGTTGATATTCCAAGAGCTATTTTTCATATACAGCTCTCTGAAGCTGCTCTAGAGGAAGAAAATAATTCACCAACAGAGGCACAGACCACTTCTTGTGAGGTGCCTGCTTTTGGACAATATGTAGACATAGAATCTTACAGGAAGAATTTGGGTTGAGAAGCAAAGTTACTGAAAATCCATACCCAAGCAATTAGGCTTCTGGGGTATTTTTCGCTCTTTTTTTCTTATCTGATACAAGCATTTAATAAATTAATATTACTTTCCATTTCAAACCTCTAGCATTCTCTTCAAAAGGAGCAATCATGTTGCAGTATAGATAGTTTATAGCCCTGGATAATATGAATAAAAGACCATGAGAAAAGCAACATAATGTAGCAGTTTAATATAAAACTGAGTTCTGGGAGTTTCAAGTGCCTTCCCAAAGTAACTGCCTTGACAACTCACTGCAAGTTCTGTGATTAAAGAAGTTTCAGGCTAAAATTAGATGGTATCGTACCCCTCTTTCAGTGGAGGAAATGGAACAGAATTGCCTAGCCAATTAGTCTAATCTGCCTTTTCTCTAATTTGTCTGTTTTGCATAACCATGGTATTAACCAGCAGTTCTTTCCTGCTAATCCCCAGTTCTACAAAGAAGAAAAGAACCTATTTGTATATTACAGTGTAATCATAATATCTACTAATTTCCTTCCATACACTACAGGCCTTTTGAAAGGAGATTGCTGGCATTATCCCCATTTTATAAATGAAGAGACTCACAGCAGAGCAAAATGATTTCTCAGGAACTGAGAATTACTGATAAAGTAGAGCCTGATATCAGTGTAACTGATAAAGGAGAGAATAAATCTCAGGTCTCCTAAATTCTCAACACAGTCCACTGTCTGCGAGGTTCAGTGCTTACTTGCATCTGGGATTACAAGTGAAGCTTGCAGTAAATCTTTTTCTCCTGCATTTCTAAGTAGTTTATTTTCTAATTTTCTTAATACTACCACACACTGAAGTGAGTAATTACAAAATTGCTTGTTTTCCATATGTTGTTTCTAGAAGGGCACAAGGACTTTTTAGTAGTGGTAGGAAATGAGACTGGCTTCCAAGAAGGGTGCTAGCACAATATTTCCTTTTTTTAAAAAAAACCCAGACTCATGGTCCATTTTGGTGCTTTCACAAAATGAGGCATAGATCTCCATGAACTGAAGGGAATGCATCGTTTGCACAAGTCCTACAAACTTTCATCTCAGTTTTGTAGTTCTTCATCACACACAAACTCTCATAGGAGCAACATATTTATGCCCTGCCCCACTCCTGGCTATAGCTCTCCTCCTCTCCCAGTAAGTGATGTTATTGTGCTAAAAGGTAAAAGAAAAGGGCTTTTTTTCTTTCTTTCTTTTTTTTTTTTTTTTTTTTTTTTTTTTTTTTTTTTTTTTTTTTTTTTTTTTTTTTTTTTTTGCAGATTAAGAAGGTCAGTTGTAAAACTCTTGTGCTTATTTCACTCCTTAGAGACAAAATTTTCAGAGAGGTCAAAACCATGTTCTAATATGAATAGCTTTCCTTAGAGTATTTTGATCTTCACATAGGATTCAGAAACTACCTTAAGAATCATTTAACAACCACCTGGCACCAATGTGGAGGAGATATGCCTGCTACTCCTACAACATAAAAAAATAAATCAGAGGAGAAAGACAGAAACTACTGTGCCCTCTGCATCTGTTCAGTGAAATTTCCATGAGGAGATTTTCACGCTCCTTGTTGTCTTAGCAAGGACCACATTTACACTTAAATCATTAACATATTTGAGTCTTTCTTTGCCTTCCCAGTCCTCACTGTTCCTTGAACTTCATGAATTAAAACTTACCATCATCTATCATTACTTTAGAATTAAACAAGTGTTTTGCTAGTTGATCTTCTCTTGCGGTGACTCAACTGTTATTCCTTTTGATCTAAGGAAAGATTAGTATCAAATTTTGACCTCTTCTTCTGTTCTGTGATAAGGAGCATCTTTGCAAGATCACACTGCCCTGAAGAGCAGGTGGACAATATCAGGTTCATTGCCTCAAGATACCACTGCAATTCAGTGTCTTTGCTATCTGAGGGCTAAGTGACCACTGGAATCTTCTGAGTTTCCAAAGCTATCCGTTTTCAATAGATCTCTTTTATCTCCACTGAACCAGGCTATAGATTCTTGCTACCTGAAACCAATGTTAGTATGTGCTAAGCAGTCATGAAGAGAACTCCCCCTGTAAGGCAAAGACTGAAGTGGCATCTTGCAGCTACTGATGTTGGGATAAGTGGAGGGTCAATAATATCGAAGAATGAAAATATGCCTGTCATTTTTAGGTGTAGAAATGTTAAGAGGTATCATCCATTATANTTAGAAATTACCCTGTTTCTTTTAAAGGCTAAGATGAGCTTTTATTGCTCATTATTTTAATACAGTTAACATGGCCAAATTTTAGGACCCGTTGTGGTCTTACTTCTGTACATTTAAAAATGCACTGGTTTACATTTCCTACCACTATCACTACCTGTCAGTCCTTGAACTATTCAAGGCATTTACATTTCCTTGGAAGCTTGTGTGTAACAGTATTTGAAGAAAACAAGCTTATTGAAGTTATCAGTGTTCACTCTATAGAATTTGACATAGTCTGTTAGGCTGAAGGACTGTATTCTACATGCGTGAAATATGTTCAAGGCTGTATACTATAAAAAGCCAGTTTTTGCTGTCCAGCTGGAGAGTAACATAGAGGCATCTCTGTGTTTCATCAGTACAAGACAGAAGGAACCGCTGTAACAGATGGTGCTACAGTTCTGTTTTTTGATACTGATGACCCAAATCCAAGACCCAGTTTATAGGTCTGACTGTTCTTTCTGCTAACAATTCTACTTATTTATGATGAGGTTTCACAGGGAAATAATTTCTGAAGGTCTGAGCATACTTCTGAATTTTTTAAGAATATGGATGGGAGTGATGGTGGAAAGTAGAGTATAGCACTAGGTGATACAGGAGGTAATACAAAGCAATAGGTGAAACTATCCAAGAGTTTGAAGGTCGTATGTTTGAAGATCAATAGTATTCAGTCATGACATACATCACCCTTGGTGCATGTGTATGAAATTCCTTGAACAAGTCAACAGTCCTGGAACCACAGGGAGAGAATAATTAGAAATAACTTGAGACAAACCATTTCAACTATTCAAAAATATTTCAGCAACTGCATCTGGAGTTTTCCAAGGTGACTGCTTTATGACCTCCTGGCTCTTTCTGATAGCTTGTCAATGTCTGTGCACAGTATCTGCATTAGGATGGTAAATGGTGTCAAGAATCTCAAATATAATGTTGAATAAATAAACCTGCCATATGATGTTTCTATTCCAGGGGTCTCTCACCAATATTTATTTTCCTTACAGAATATTTTCTGTGTTTGTTTGCTTTTTAAAAAGGAACCACATCCTCGCCTGTGGCCAGACTAAAGGTCTATGTAAGTGGCATGAATGCATAAATGCAATGATCATCTTTGCAATGCCTTGACATGGCTACTTCTCTGTGCAGGCCTGTAACCTTCCACTGCACAGAAAGGCCTCTGATGAGCTGCAATTCATGCTAATTGTGATGACAATTTGAGGTTAAGAAAGCCTGGCACTCCCACAGGGAATATACCTTTTTCCTCCGGCCAGGTCTTACCAGCTGCTGTGTGGTGTAAGGGCCTGTAGGTCTCCCTTGCTGCTGGTACAGAAGATCTGCAGCTTTAAGTAACAATAGGCTGGTTTTAATTTCATAGAATCATAGGAAAACCAGGTTGGAAGAGACCCACTGGATCATTGAGTCCAACCATTCCTATCAAACACTAAACCATGCCCTTCAGCAACTTGTCCACCCGTGCCTTAAACACCTCCAGGGATGGTGACTCAACCACCTCCCTGGGCAGCCTGTTCCAGTGCCCAATGACCCTTTTTTCTTTTACTGAATCCTGTTATGTGGAAGAAAAGAGAAACACACATGGGGCATCTCTTTGGTTTCATTCTTGACTACCCACTAGGGTTTGGGATTCTCCACTGAATTCCACTAGTGTGTTGCAATTTTCACCAGTCTGAAGTAGGCTTAGGCCGTATTTATTCTCATATGCTACTTTTGAATGCTAGTAATGCTCTAATACTGCATGTGTTCAAATGACTGCTTAAGTTTTGTGGCAGCAAAGAAAAATATACATAAATGACCAAACTTGGAGCACAGTATGGGCCTAGCTGTTTTGGGTTTGCAAATGGATTTGTATTTCAGCATATTTTCTTATTTTAAAAACCCAACTTTCTTTTTTCCATCTCCTCACACTTCCAGTGCCCATAATGCCAATGTCAACATTTCTTTATCACTCAGAGGGAAAGATGGTTGCAAGGAGAAATTTCTGGAAAAAAAAAGATGATACCTGATTTATAGGAGTTGTTTTCCACAGCGGGGAGTAGGAGGATGGGAAAAGTAGGTGAGGAGTAGAGAAAGAGAGAGAACCTGTCTTGCCTTATCAAGGAATGAGAAAACTAAATACAGCCCCTCATCTCCAAAAGGTAAGCAACCAGTTAATGCTACACAGTAAATGTTTAAGCATCAATGAAGCAATGTGGGAGCTGCCAGATTCAGACTCAGAAAGTGCAAGGATCTTTTGTACACTCAGAAAGAACTAGTCTTTGTAGGCATCTATTTTTATTCTGAGTTATTTTCAGTCTTAAATGTACTTAAGATTAAGACAGAAACAAGTGAAGATTAAAAAAAAAACAGCTTACTTTGGTCTGTTTTTTCTTATTGCCTTTAATGCTCATTTGAGAAATGGCCCTCAAAACTTGCAGGTTACTAAATGCTGTGATGTTGAAGCCACAGGAGCTGGGAAGATTCAATGCTTATTTAAATTTTATGGGTCTGACTCCTCTCTGCCAATATCCAACACTGTAAGCAACACACTGTTCTTATGTCTTTTCTCCTCCCTTTTTCCTTAACATAAAGAGTAATTTTTTTTTTCTCTTTTTTTTTCTCTTTTTTTCAAGGATGATTCCAGCTACAAACAAAGCCTTTGTTGTAAACAATCTTGTTTCTGGAACAGGCTATGACCTCTGTGTCCTAGCAATGTGGGATGACACAGCCACAACCCTTACTGCTACCAATATTGTGGGATGCGCCCAGTTCTTCACCAAAGAAGACTACCCTCAATGCCAGTCAATGCACAGTCAGTTCCTAGGTGGGACTATGATTCTGATCATTGGAGGCATCATTGTGGCAACTCTGTTGGTATTTATTGTAATACTTATGGTCCGCTATAAGGTCTGCAACAATTCCCAGGGGAAGATGTCCAATGTCAGCAATGTCTACTCACAGACGAACGGAGCACAACCAGTTCAGAACGGAGTCTTGCCCCAAGTCAACCCAAAAGTGGTGGTGAGAAATGAACTTATGGAGTTTAACTGCCAGTCTGCCCGGAGCAGCATCTCCTCTTCCTCCAGCTCTGCAAATAGCCGTGACTGTGATGACTATAGCCTCCAAAGTGAGCAGGGCACATTGTCCAGTAAGTGGAGGCCTCCTTCCAGGTCAAAACACAATATTGACCGTCTAATGGGAGCTTTTGCCTCCCTGGAACTGAAATGTCAGAAAAAAGAGGAGATGACAGACTCCAGAACTTCTACAGTGGCCCACCACTCAGACAAAGAGCCACTGCTGGGCCAACCAGAGTCCAAATTTCGCAGCCTCCTCACATTGCCTCTGGAGGGCAAAACTAAACGTAGCCATTCTTTTGACATGGGGGACTTTGCCACATCACAGTGTTGCACCTACCCAAAAAAGATAACAAACATTTGGACAAAGAGGAGCCTCTCGGTGAATGGCATGCTTTTGCAGTATGATGACAATGACCTAACAGGGGCAAAAGGGACTTTTGGGAGCTCAGAGTGGGTGATGGAAAGCACAGTGTAAATACCGATATCTCCCTGCTCCTCTTCTCCCTTTGTGTTATAAAGCATGGTTTGCTTCAGGGCCATGCATTTGGAAAGAGAGAGGAGGAAACATTTTTCAGTTGTGCTGGCCAAAAAGATAGGTAAACAAATAAGTAACAGGGACATGATAAGGGAAAGAAGGTTGTGAAATGTGAATAGGCACGTATGGCACCATTCTTGTTTGGCCCCAGCTAAACCATGTGTGAATGTTTCAAGGAATTTGCTAGTTGTATTTAGCATTGCTTTCCAAAAGTTACTCAAGCTCCTGGTGAACAATTACTCAAGATGAAACAAGTAGGATGAAAAGGGATTTAACAGCACAAATTTAATTTTTGGTTTGTGGTTTTTTTGTTTTTTTTTTTTTTTCTGAAGGGTACCTCTTTTAAGATTGGTGCTAGGACATATCTGGTTGTCATTGCAAGTGACTTTCTCAAAAGTGCAGGCAAAGCATCCACAGGGAGAGATCAGAGCAAATTGTTCAACAACATCTCATGTTATCTGTGACATCTGGGAAGAAAATACTTGTCACTGAATGGGTTTTTGGTTGGGATTTAATGATTTCTGTTCTGTTTTGCCTTGTTAATGCTTTTAAGTTGGGTTGTTTTTTTTCCCCACAGGAGAAAGTACGCTTCCATGCATTTCCTGTTTTTGTTTTCAGTCTCATCAATTCCCACAGATGAAAACGAGGATATGTACAAATGTCAAACACCTGTCCTAAGAAAAATTAAATTGAGGGGTTAATAAACTAAAAAAAAAAAATCATCCTCTTTCTTCCATCTTCTTCATAGTCTCTTCTTGTCAATGTATAAGACAGATTGCAGCAGCTGTTGGTATCTGTAGTGGTGTTGCTATCAAAGATGAGAAAATTAGTAATCAAGATTTCCTATTAAAGGATAAAGAAAGGGAAAACTAAATTATCTTCCATTAACTCTGTATTATGAATACCAATAGCTTCTGGCAAATGTCACACTGTCACTCCATTCAGCTGACAAAGAAAATAGACTTTCACCCTATTGTGACAAAAGATTTTTATCTGTTCAGTTGCTGTGATGTTATTTGATTGCATCAGTAACATCACAGGAAATGTAAGGTTTTTGTGTATTTTAGGGGATTGGGTATGTTCACAATTAGCCATGGAAATTGAATTGGATGTCTTAAGGCAGAGCAGTCTCTCATGTGTCGCCTGCATTACATATAGCCCTTCCTCATTCCCGAGTGTACTCCTGCCCCCGTTTCACACCTTCACTAAGTTTCTTACTAAGAATAGGAGATCTCTAGGGCTTGTAAACTGATTGTCAGATTTGGTTTGGGGGAGTATTGCAATGGTTGTGGAAATGCACATGGCCTACTCATCTGACTTCGTTGTCCTCAAGGACTTTACTGTGATTTCCAGTATTCTGGTGGCTACTGTAAATCTCTTTCATTTGTTTAGTTATTTCTTGGCTCCATATGATGAGCTGCGGGGAACCTTTCTGAAATTGCACATTATTACTATGATTTCATAAGACAATGGGAGAAAGGGTGCAAGGCACAGAGAAAATATCACATGAAGAAACTCTATGTATATTTTTTTTAAAGGTGCAGAGATACATTGTTACATGGCTGTGTACTTGATCTTGTATTTGTCACGTTTCCTACTTGGAGTTTTAGAATATGACACCCCTGTGATCAAAATATTTTTCCTTGATTTTCTTTTTCTTTTGCTACAAAATGTACAGTAAAAAAGCATTCCTGGGGAAAAGATAAATACTTGTTTTTCATTTATTTGCTGTTATGTGGTCTGCTTTGAAAGCTAAGCAAGAAACAGTAATTATTTCTTAAATTGTCTTGAAAAAAAATAGAGGTTTACTGTCTCTTTCCCTCAAAATATCTTTGAATTCAGAATTTTAGATATAAAGCAGGAATCTAGAAACACAGATCTTTTTGCAAGAAGTAAGAAAAGATTCCCACACTATTGTGTTTTAATCTCTAATCCAAAATCTACAGAAATTACAGGAATTTTATTAGGCTTAGAAAGGTTTTGTTCAGATTATTGCTCGTTCTTGAGGTTAATGTATTTGAAAGAGACCCAGTCAAACTTTATTTGCAACACTTTTCAGTCTCTTGTTTTCTAATGCTTTCCAAGAGGAGTGATACCTTTAGTGCCAGAATCCACCTCTCTCAGCCGTCCAGATGGCACCTTCATATTAAACATTAATGACATTTACAATTATGTTACACTGAAGACTTTTAAAAATGTTAATGCAATTCTTTTGTTTTCCTTATAAAATTGTTATGTGGTTGGATGGTTTTGTTATGTTGCTCCTTCAATTTTAATATGATACCTGGGTTGGTTTTGATTTAGCTATGGAATTCATCATCAACATTAGTAGCATATGCAGCAAAAATTTTCAAAAGCAATATCCTATACTATTTTATTTAAAAGAAAAACGTCATTTTCACTTTCTCCTACAAGATTAGAGGATGTAAGCCAACAGATGCTGTTTTAAAATAATGAACAACTGTTAAAGAATCCAGGTAATAAAGTCCACAATCAAACAGGTGCATTCATTACTATCAATCATGATTTTAATTCATTTAGCTTTAATGAATGAGGCTCAATCCACATCAGCAATTTCACAAATTGTGAGTAAAATTAAACAAGTGCTTAGCAATTACCTTTGGTCCTCAGAGCTTGTGGGAGGAAGAGGGCTCTGGGACTCAAAGGTGAGGCAGTGAGCCCTCTGGCAAGTCAGCAAGTAGCCAGCACTGAGAGAAGGATGGAGCCAACCTGGCATGGTGGTGCTAGTACCTGGGAACCTGCTGGGTTGTGGTCATCCTTACAGTGTCACTAGTCACTGCCCTACTTACACAGCTGGCCAAACAGACTTCTGAAATTATCCTCTGACTTCCTATTTACCAACCTGAGAGCTTCTGAAAACAGCTCTGTCTTTTGGGTTACACTCTGAATCAATACCCTAATTCCTAATACATAGGCATGACTCCAGGGTCTTCCACACACAATCTGACCAAACTATAACTTGCCTTTGTTTTGCCTCCATTTTCATATGGACAATTCAGTCAGCATCTCTGGATCTGATTATTTTGCTGTGGTGCTGCTGCATGGTAGAGATTCTTTTGAGAAAATCTGTGCATCAGTGGCTGCTGAAATAATACATAGATATCCAATTATGTGGGTGTTATATTTTCTTACATCATTGAGGAGCCGAGTTAGCTCAAACGGCCTAGTCCTCTGGTCTCACAAACTGACACTGAGAAATTTATACAGGCCTCTCACAGTGCTGTCTCACAAATTAACATGTGGTAGTGTGACATGCAGTTGCACCAACTGTGCTTTAGATGCAAGTGTCAGCTAGAGCAGACAGTAAGGAGAATAACAGAGATAAACAAGAACATTCTGAAAGAGAAGCCTGGGAATTAAAAAGTGCTACAGAATTTAAAGTGAAGCTTGTGGGAATAATTAAAGACATCTGCATATGTGTAACCCCTGTAATTGTTTTGACATGTTTTATAATAGTGGAATAAGCTTTTTTTTTTTTTCTAAAAATATCTGCCCTTTACTTGAAAGAACAGGATATGATTCCACTGTGAAATTCTGCACACAGTCCTGCTAAAAAAAAAAAACCCAACTCAAATCCCAAAAATATCATCCTGGAGACTATTAAACAGGATGATGAAATGGAAATTTCTGAAATTAGTGATGTGAATTTGATGACTGCTACTGCTAAGAAGTAAATGGTTGTCTGAAATGAAAATAAAAGTGTGTGTGTGTCTACATTTGAAAATATGCCTAGCAAATCAGATTATACTATTTGCTTACAATTTATATCTGGTTCAATTTAGTTCTGGTTTCAAATGTCTTTTTTAATTTTGCCAGCTTTAGAGAACAGCAACCAATTTTCTTTCCCCTTATCCTAAGAGGAAGATAACCTTTTATATGTCTCCATACTACATACAGTACATGTTTACAATTTGGATTAATTCACTCATAAAGAAATGCATAACAACAAAGCAATGAAAGTCACTTCTGCCCTGCGTGATGGTAGACTGAAATGGAGATACCTTTTTCTTTGCTAAACCTGTTTATATCCCACAGCATGGGATGGATCTGCACTGGAAGAAGTAAAAAAAACATATTTCAAAAGACACTGTTTCATTCTCACTCCTCATCTAGAAAAAGGTTGCAAAGTCAGATAAACAAAAAGAGCCCTTGGAGGTATCTGCACGAGTGCAATAAATGCAGCAATGATTTAAATTCTTTCTTACCTGAAGGCCAATGAATAGTTCCACCTGATAAGCAACAGAACATTTTATTCTTTGAACATCTTGAATGTCACATCTGTTTGCAATGTTTTGCACCCATTAACCTGTGGATAACCCACAGCTTACCATATGGTGCATGCAGCAGCACCTTCCACCCCTAGCAGCCTATTGCTCTGGAACCTTTTCTCAGTCATTCTCTCCCATCTGTGTTAACTATTTGTAATTCAACACTTAGGAAATTATGGATGTGTAATAATACTCTGGGTGTGGAATGAACAAATGATGTTATTAACATCTTACATGTTTCATATTTAAAATGCCCTAAATGTGACTAGGGATTCCCTCCAAATAAATTAAATTAGGTTCAATTTTAGGCTGTAGGCCAGATGAATACTAAATCAAAGTGTACCTTGAAACTCTTGCTTTCAGTATAGGAATTTCATGTTCTGCAGCATGTTTTCCTTGTCCTAATTAATAACTCCTTAATCCCCAAAGGTACAGCATTCCCTAGCATCAGCTGTCAAAAAGCCCTACTGTATGAAACAGTGCCAGATGCTTATTCCCAGTATTACACTCCCAGCAGATGGTAAATGCTAGAGATATATCCAGATACAGATATATCAGCAATTGTGTTGCATTGGTACTCATGTGTACATGTTCATGTAAACACATGCACACATGTAGATGTTGTGCTCTTTAATTTTATGGTTTCCAATGTACGTATTTCCTAGTTTGATAGTAAAGGAAGATTTACAATCTTTTGAAATTCTATTGGGAGAAAGAGGGAGAGAGCAGAAATCTTCTCTTTCTATGAAGCAGGTTAGTTGATAATCTGCATCTCATCCCAGCTGTGAAATATCAGTGCTTCAAATGAACTTAACTGGAAGTGAAGCAATTCATTCCTTTCATATGACCACAATGAAGACTGAACTCCTGTGTTAGGGCACGTAACAACCTGATGCTCCTATCACATCCTGCTAAGTCTGCTGTCTTTGGGGACTCATGTTTTGCAGGGAGGCAAGTGGCCATAGTGATATACTGTTCTGCATTCACTGCCTCTGTTTGTGCTCTTAGATGTGCTGCCAATGTTGTGTTTGAATTTGTTAGTTGGTTTGTCCTGAAAGAGAGTGCAGCATCACATGCTTTATTACTTACCTGTACAGTTACAGAGATGAACACGAATTTATGCTTGAAGTTGCTCAGTAATGTTTGCTCATAGTATTTTTCATGCAAAAAGAAATTGAATGGATGTCATTCACGATGCTTTTCAAGTTCCTTCTGTTGGACTAGTTTGTTTTAAAAGTATTAATAATCCTGTCCTCTTCCCTGGAATGAACAATGCAGGAATATTTTAATACTGAGCAGGTAATTACCACCTGTGTGATTTTTGAGTCAAATCACAGGATGTGTCTGACAGGAGAAAAAGAGACTGTGGTTTCAGGGAAGCTGGTCATCTTTGCCAATTTACCAGTAAGCCAGTATGAAATGTAGGATCTGAAAAGGCATAGGTAGGGCTGCATGCAGTGAAATTTCTTCTTTTAACCTGTGGCAGTGAGGTTGAAACAGAAATTCAGAGAGGGGATATGTTATGCTTCTTCCTTTGAACATGACTCAGAGATGTTAAACTTCAAATAGTTAAGTTTATAAATCTGATATAACATAGGCAGAAAAATAGCATTCACTGGACTGATGTGATCCAAGAAGGCTGGGCCTAGTGAAGTGGGATGCCCAGGAAGGAATCACTACACAGGTCACAGCACAGACAAGAGGCACGGAAATGTAGGAATGCGTTAGAACTGGCTAGTCCAATAAATCATTCTTATCCTAGTATCCTGTATCCAACACCAGCTACTTCAGAGAAAGTTCTTTCAGGAAAGCTTCAGAGAGCTCTTTTCCAAGGCCTGGTGGGTTTGTTATCTTTATCTTATTCCACATAAGGAAGCAAAGAGTTTCTTCAAAAATTCAAAGCTTGGTAATTAAAGCACAACTTACAAGTAAAACTGGGACAAGAACAAACCCTGAATGACTTCTCTTGTTTTGGAGTTTCTGCCCCTGAGCCTGTCAAGCCTGATTTTAAAAACAGGACAGCGCTTGTCATCTGAGACTTGGTTGCCCAAGGAGTTCAGAAATGGACAGGTGAGTATTTACAGAGATGATGATAACATTTGTCATTTGCAAGAAGGCAGGAGTGCACCTCCTGTGTGTCTCATTGCTGCTAAACACAGACCAAAGTGCACAGCAACAGCAATAACATTAAAATTCGTAGTAACTTTATGAAATATGAAACTCCCTGCCATAACACAAAAAAAACCCCCAAGCTCAAAACACTGCGACTTCAGCAACTGGCTTTCTCACATGATCTTGAGAAATGAAAGATCATATATTGTCTCTTCCATTCAAATACCACTCTGGAAATTCATATAATACAAAATTTGTATAGAATATAAGATCCCATCTTCCAAGAGACCAACAGTACTAAGTTGTGGAGGAGGCAGGAAACACTTGATCAAGTATAAATTTCATTTTAAGATACTGATAGTCCTATATTTAAGGTCTGTAGAAGATATCATTTGTCTTCCTGCTTAATACAAGCCATAAGATGATGGATTTCTATTGGAAAAAAAGAAAAAAACCCAGTGGGATAGTGAACCCTTAAATTTGGGTTGTGAGGCCAGTGCAAGGCTCAGTAGGTGTGTGAAGATGCAAACAGTCCTGGAGCCATCAATACAAATGCTTTTAACAACTGCCAGAGAGCTTCAGTTTGCTATAGGGTTAAGCTGCTACACAAACACATTCAAAACAACTACACAGACTGAAATTAGTGAAAAGTAACTGCCCATAATACATTGACTGTTGACTAACAGTTAGCATTGGTTAGAAGTCATGAATATAGATGAGAGCAATACAGTATTGGCAGCTACTTCTGGCCTACAGTCATCTGCATTCTGCTGAGTGCCCAAACGACTGCACTGTTACTTGCCTTGGGCACCCAGAATCTGAGGGGTCAGAGACACCTGAGTTGGACTTTCTCCACAAAGACCATCAAGCATGCTCTTGAGTGATGTTGAGAAAAATATCTTTCCTTGAGGAATGTAGGTTACAGATCCCTCCAGGACCTCAGACCAGAAGGACAACTGTCCCTACTGCCATCTAGATTAACCTGTGATAGCTTAAGTTTATTTGAGAGGGAAAGACTGTATATTTATATCCTGGCCTTCCAGGATCAACCATCTTCCCACCCCAACTCCACAACCATGCCAATTTTACAGTTCCTCCATTTCCTTACTTCACTGATTTATCATTTGATTTCAGGCAAAAAGTTTTTAGGTTTTTTTTTTTTTAATCTACCTTGCATCTCAGCCCAATTGGTGCTATGAAGTAACTTCACATCACAGGAGAATGGCCAGGCTGAATATGGCTGATATGCCATAGTCCTTCCTCAGTTACCCTGCTGCAACTTTGCTGTTGACTACAGTGACTGATGATTATAATTACTGTTGTTTGAATTATTTAGTGTAACAAGATTAACTCAGCTCCTTCATCACTCACAAACTAAGTACCCATATTTCCTGAGAGGTATCTGTCATCCTTCATTTTTCTCCCATTAGGTGGCATGAATACAGTTCAATATAGAGACTTGCTACATTTTCACTCATGATTAATAGTTTGGTGATGGTAGTTTCAGGATGACTTCTTCAGAACATGTACAAAACAAACAAATAAATTAAGCATAAATACATTGGCTAAACAGTTCCATCAGCTTCTCACTGTTCCAGCAGGAAACCAAGAACAGGCCTTACAAATATCAAACTGATGACCCAGTTTTTAAACAGCTAAAAGGTATTACTATGTCAGGTATGTTAGATTTACTCTTAATGCCACTACGATTAAATTGTATCTGGCACTAATATGGATTACACCTGGTGAAGAGCTTCAGAACTAATCTTCAGGACAGGTGACCTGGATGTCATTTTAGTGAGGAGAGAATCTCATACACTTCAAGGCTTCATCTTCTCCTGGATATTTTTGAGAATCTGCTCTTTCTGTTTAATGAGCTAATTACCGTATATATTTATTTCATATAACTATATAGCTTCATCCCTACAAATATAGAGAGTGCAGTGTGGCATGTTCCCATTACCTATACTACTGTTCAGAATGAAATCCTGTACTTTACTTTAAATATACCCCAAAATAAATCAGAGTAAACCTCCAGTCTTTCAAGAATGGGTTTATTTTGAATTTATACTTCAAGCAAAACTGGAAAGAGAAAACTAGAGCTAAATATGAAATGGCACTTGACAAATATTCATGTGTTTTGTGCAACCCCAAATGTGGTAAACAGAGTTGGATCTGCATTATTTGTGGTTTATCTCTCTCTCAACCTCCATTATAACCTAGCCAGTGCTAGAGACCTGTATAAATTACAGCAGTTCTGCAGGTGTAGATTTTTGTTTCCTTTTCTGTTATCCTCATCACTCCCAGCAAGATTTGTTTAATAGCTCTTCCCCAAACAGCTGGAGTATAGTCTTTTCCTGTACTGGTAAGAGTCTCCCTTGACTTTTTGTTCCTTGTTATTTTTTACATGATACAAAGCAGCTGATGAGGGAATTAAGCTCTCTTTACAACCTCTTTTGGTGAAAACCTAGTCAGACTCAAAATGAGTTTCATTCCAGTGCATCTTGTCTATCCTATGTTGTCTTCAACTCATACATATTTCTGTAAATTATTTTTCTTCATATAACTGCATGGGGAGTGGCACTTCCACCACTGACGGTATTAGCATACAGTACTCCCACACGAGTACAAGTATTCTCCATTCATTATTTGTTGTTCATCATGTCTTCTTCATTACTTGGTCATAGGAAAAGTTATTCTTTTCCAGCAAAGGACTAGAAGTAATAACATTTGATATACTACATAGAGTTATATAGTGAATGTAACAGTTGAAATTAGCAATATAATCACAAATCCTAAAATAAAATGTCTTTCTCCAAAATTATGTTCAAATGAAACTAAGATTTACTAATATTAGGATAGGTCAGAAGCAATTCATGAATGAAAATACAAGAACAAAATGAATCAGAGTGATTAGGTGATTTATTTGGAAAATTGTTAAGTCTCAGAGCTTTAATGGTGAGGTAAAATGAAAATTATGTTTCCTGAAGCATACAGTATCTACTCTATATACAGACAAAGCAAGAAAACAGCTGTGAGGCTAACACAGAATTATCACATGCAGTTTTCAACCCAATGCTGTACAATTTCTAAAAGGGTTGTGAAAATCCTGAAGGACCAATGCAATTACCAGAACTGGAATTAACTAATAATAATTAACCAAAATTGAATCATAATTTGAATCCTTAATGTCCCTTATGGAAGGGAAAAGGAGTCCATTTTATTTAAATCAGTTTTGAAATAAAAAAAAATAAAAAAAACGCTGAAAGTGGATTTGCAATCCAGGTCTAATGCTCAGTTTGCTCGTACTCTCTGGATTATAGGAGATTATCACAGATCAAATCCCTTTAACAGAAAAGAACCTTTTAAATCCACTTCAGCATTGCCCTTATTAGCAATGAAGGAGAGAGGCTCCTTCCACTGAGAGGAAAGAAGCCCTTAATTCATGGCTTGTCAGAAGAAAGGTGCTTACTTCAGCACCGAGCCAGGTTAGTTATGGCCCTAATTTACAGAGAAGCATGTTGTCCTGGTGGAAGGGATGACACCTTTAAGTAATAATGAACCAGTGTACATTGACAGAATAATAATCATGGATTGAAAAGGTTAGAGGAGAGAAGGTGGTAAAGCTAAGTGCCTGCTTTAGTTCCACTGGGTGACATAATATCAGGAGTAGGGAGCTATACTTACAATAAAAAATAACATTAGTGTGGCAATTAGGACTTAATGGTTTGTGGAGAGAAGTCTGCAAGACTTTATAAAAACATCCAAACTGGTATGTGTTCATGTTTTACTTTACTCTCTCCTTTTTTTTCTGTGTTGTCATCTCCCTCAAAAGCTGAGTTTAAAAAATGCTAGAGGCATCAGGGCCAATTTTCAGTTTGTATATACGGATATACTCTCAAGGACACTTCTATCAGTCTAGCCCAGCTGAAGAATCTGGCCTAGTGTTCCTCTGAAAAAAAAATTGCTGATCCTGAAAAATTCATTTGATGCAGGGAACAGACAAAACCAAATTACTGTATGTATATTGATCTGGTCCCCTGTTTATGACATTTTGACCTACTTAAACTGCAAGGGATGTTTAGCCCCAGTGTTTAAAAATCACTACAGACAGTCTACATCATTTAGAAAAAAATTACTCAAATAGGAGCCCATTGGGTGAATTCAAACCTCACAAATTTTGTTAACACCTTCCTCCAGCCCCAGAAGGAGGAGGTCATCCAGATTCCTGTGAGAAAATCTGCATCTTTTATAGATCTCTTGGATTCTTGAGAATCTCTGACACAATGATTGCAGGGTGCCAATGGCCTGGCAGTGCTGACATTGGCTGAAATCCCTGGAGTCATAGTAGACAGAAATTTCCTCTTGTGGGAGATAAGAGGCAGGCAAAGAGGTAAGTTGTTTTTTTGCAGTCCACTCCATAGCGCAAAATATGTCTAGGAAAATATGTTTCTTCAATAGTGTTTAGATATTATATGCATTCAGCACATAAACAAGCAGTGGTCTAAATCTCAGGCACCAAAGTAAAATGGCAAAGTCTCCATTCATTCTTGTCTGACACAGTTCTGATGTTGTCTGAAGACTACATTTACACATAGTCTTCTGATCACTAGTAGCAGCAGGAAGATTCCAGTTAATTTGCTCGGGCATTTACTTAAACTTACAGTAAGAATTGACAGAAATTAGGTATGGCTTCACCTCTTCATTTATCTCTTCCTTTTTCTTTCACACACAAACAAATTCTCTGTTTCAAGTTATTATGCATCTTAACTCTGCTAGATATGTTTATAAGACTATATATTCTCTGTCTGAGACTGAAGACTCAGCGACCCAGCAGGTCAGTATTGATCCATGTACTGACATTGTATCTGTTCTATTAGTTCTAGGGAAGATTTCAAACCTTTTATGATACCCTTTATGCAGGTTTGATGTGAAGCAAAGAAACATTCATCTCTGCAGGTGTTTGCTTGCTTTCATTATACCTATGAAAATATACAGGCAATTTGGAAATATCTGGAATGAAACCCATATACATATAAAACTATATGTACATTCATACATGCATATATACATACACACACATACATATAATAACTCTATCAGTCTTCAGTGCCAGTCTGTTATAGTATTTCCATGGAATTTTCATTTATCTGCACCAAAGAAAAGTAAAATGACCAATGTCACTGAAGGAGACAGTGTCAGAAGTCAGAGATTGAAAGCAGACACACTGTATTAACCACTGTCTCTCTCCAGTGCTGATTACACTGATCCTTTCTTCATAAATATCAGGGCTGTATTCATAAAATGCTTGGAAGAAAAGAGCAAGGCCCACATTGCTACAACATCTTTTTCTTAGGTGCAGAGATCAATAAGGTCTCCCTTCAACCTCCTTTTCGCCAGGTTAATCAACCCCATTTCCCTCAGCTGCTCCTCATAACACTTGTTATCCAGAACCTTCACCAGCTTTGTTGCCCTTCTTTAGACACACTCCAGCATCCCAATGTCTTTCTTGTAGTGAGGGGATCAAAACAGTATTCAAGGTACAACCTCACCTGTGCCAGGTACAAGGGAGACAGGCATTTCCCTAATCCTACCAGCCACACTATTCCTTACACAAGCCAGGATGCTGTTGACTTTCTTGGCCACCTGGGCACACCGCTGGATCTTACGCAGCCAGCTATTGACCAACAGCCCTTTCCAGCCTTTGGTATTGTATGGCGTTGTTGCAATACCTGTCCAGAAGCACAGGACATGAGGGCTTGCTGAATTTCACACAATTGGCCTCAGCCCGTTGATCCAGCCTGTCCAGATCCCTCTGCAGAGCCCTCTTTCCCTGAAGCAGATAACACTCCCGCTCAGCGTACTGAGGGTACACTCAATTCCCGTGTCCAGATCATCAATAAAGATTTTAAACAGAACTGTCCCCAATACTTCTGCTGCTGAGAAAGTGATGCCAATATTCTTTCATTATCCATACACTTTATTCCCATCAGATGCATGCCTCTTAAAAAGAGACAAGAACTTCAGATATTACCCCTAACAGCCTTTTAGGTAATTCCCTTTTTCAGTTCAATTGTGACTGGGTACTTAAAAAGCTTCAAACATCAGGATCCTAGTTTTGCTGCAAAACTAGCATGAGGAAAATGAGAATACAGCAAGATGGGGCAGGAGAAGTGAGTTTAATGACTCATGGATGCAGCAGTGGCACTTTGCATAGGTCTCCTCACCTTCACATCTTGTACAGCCCCATTACCACATGTCTTGGCAATGCTTCTGGCAGGCTTCTCACTACAGCTCCCTCCACTACATAGTTGAGATATAGAAGGGAGAGAATTCTGCTGTATTCAGCTAAAATGGAGCAACTTAAGAATTGGAGGTGCCTTTTTGGACAGCTGCTGCCTAATGGCTCTTCTGCTGTGCAGCCATGAAGCACCTACCCAGGTTACATTCTTCTCATCATTATAGTGTTCTACAGAGATTTGAGTAAGAGTCTTCTTGTGTGTCAGGTTTATTTTCAACGATTCTCCCATGACTTTCTTCCCTTCCACACTGTGGGGCAGAAGAGTAAAATTAAACTCAGTAGCAATAAACACATTGAATCTGTGTTAGGTTTTTAAGTTAATCCCCACTTGATATGCTGGATTCTGAGTATTTAATTGCAGAGTTTATCCTTTCCTCAGATATATCTTTTAACATGGTATTCTGTTCTTTATTCTGTCTTAGACCATCCTGAAAAGCTGGATCTGGTGCGTGAATCAAGAAGCTTCAGTTCTAAGAGGAAGAATTCTCTAATAAAACTTTGTACATGTGTTTTCAATTTTTCATTCTGATCGCATTCCTGTAAGGACAGAAATGGCCTTTCCAAAGGTATCTAGGCCACCTAACTGCTAGGACAAGTAAAGAATAAGATTTACAAAAGCATGTAGGTTATTGATTCTGAATGCTTTTCAAACTTATAAATCCAGGAGGTGATCCACAAAGTATTTATTTAACACTTTGTACATCTCATTCTCCATGGGTATGTGTCTCCTGATCTCCATTTTCATGTCCTCAATGCTGTAGGAATAAGAGACTTAAAAAAAAACTGTCTTCCCTCCGAAGTCGTTGGCTGCTGTTCACATTCCTGGTCTGTCAGAGCAAGTGATTTTTTGTTTTCCTCCGAGACAGATCATAAACACACTTGAATTGTGTGGAATAGCTGAGCTTACTCTGAGCAATCAATGTCCAAAATTACAAACCAGCCTGTTTTAAGTTTAAAATTGATCTCTTTCAACACAATCATTTCATAATCTTCTAGCACTGACGCCACGTGCAAAAGCAAGTGTTGAATCATATGCAAAAAAAAAAAAACAAACCCAAAACCAGAGCTATTAGTCCTTCATGGAAAAGAGAAACTACTTTAATTATTGCCAACAAATGGAGATCTTGAAATTCTTAATATACATTGATTTTACAAGCTATTCAGACACTGGATTGGTGTAGAAAGAATAAGTAACTGGGTAGGGCCCACTAAATTTTTAGGGCTGATTTCCAGCTGAAAATGTTTGAGGAAAAGGATTATATATGTCATTTATGTAAATAATTATAGCATATGCAGCTACACTTGTTGGTGTAAAAATTCTAAGGGCTGTCGCTTTGCACACTTCAGTCCATAAAAATCACTGACACTGGATCCATTTTATCACGATGCCTCTATATTTGGTGTCTTTCATAAATGTCCTATGCTTACACTATTCTGACAAATTATCAGCTTCCATTAAAACAAAGATTTTTACCCCTCCTTACTGAGGCAAAAGAAGTCTAGACTAAATTTGAAAATCAGAAGGTAACAGAGATGTCAAAGTTATTATTTTAGCACTGTAATATCTTACGATATTATGGTTTGGAGTGAGTCTTGCTCATGATTTTTGAAAACTTGAGGCCATCCCTCCTGTGTACTGGACTGAGCCAGAGGGAAACCATATCCTTTCTCCCTTCAGAATAAAGCTCAGTTTAGGAGCAACCTGTTTACTTTGTCTTTTACAGCAACCAGCAGAGCCAACAGCTGGCTACAGGACACTGCAATTGAAGATTTCAAGAGATTCTCTAGGGCAGTCAGTTCTTCTCAGGGCCTGCTAGGGAAACCTGTCACTAGGTACATTTCCAAGGGTGTATTTAATCCAATTCTGAAAGAGGAAAACAGCAAATTATCCCATCACTTCTAACTCTTGTTTCAATGTCGCTTCTCAGATGAGTGTCACATGTTGCACCCAGAACTCCTTGCCTCACTGAAGGTTCCAGCTTCTGTCCACTCTAAGCTACTAACCGGATAGCATCCCTCCTCCACATCCTTCAGGTCACAGGAATTTAAGGAACAGGTTTAAGGTCAACTAACCTCTTTCACAAGATTACAAATACTAAGGTGAGGCGAGTGTGTGAAAGGACACTCTGGACTCCTGCTAGTACAAGACAGAGCAGGAGCACCTCCTGCCCCTCCAGTTGCATGGGCAGCTGAGGTCTGCTCTTCTGATGGTAAGCAGGCAGCGAAATCAGGAGGGACAGGCTTGCAATGCAGGTGTTCCCATGCAAATCTCAGAGCCATCTGCTCTGAATTAGGTTGGATTAAAGACACAGCATATGCTAATCCCTTCATGCTGTTTATGTGACAGGTTCATCCCATGTGAAATATGGATTAGAGAAAAGGGCTTTCTTACATGCTAGGGGAAGGCAGTTTAAAAGAGCTCCTGAAGCTTCTAAAGTAAAAGAAACAACCGCCCTAAAATGGGAGATAACACTGGGGCAGACAGTCTTTGTTCTGTTAGCCCCAGCACAAAGAAAACAAATCAGGCGGGTACCAAAAGCTCCATGCAGGATTCTCTGCAGGCAAGGCAAGACAGAGGCAAGTGAAGCAATCAGTATGAATAGCGCTGTATTCATAACCACTCTACAGAAAGGAAGGGTACCTAATCGGAATGGGTAAATGTGAGGCAATATGTCCCTAAAACCATTCCCATTGCATCTTTAAAGAAGATCTGTTTCCTTTTTGACTTTCCTAAGTGGAAAAGTTTCGTTCCTGACTTTTCACTTGGCATGGCAACAACAAAAATATAGCTGTAGAGCAATCCAGTTGGTAAGAAAGTGCCAAGAGACTGTACTTTTTGATCAGTTCATCAGTATTTTGATTATTTCTGCACATAAATTGGTCTGTGAGAGGCTGTCCTGAACCTAGTTGTCATTACCCACCATGGCTGCCCGGGACTCAAGTCTATGAGGTCATAGGTGTGCTTACTTATGCCTTCCATACCTCTATAATATCCCTTTGGTGCAGGTAATCTTTCATTGTTCCCTTGCTAAGCAGTTGCTGTCTCTGCCTCAAAGATACTCACTTTTCATTGTCCATAAAGCACAATGGAAAACATAAGGGAACTATCAAGCAATGCTTATGTAACAAATGTGATGGTTCCCATGTTTAGTTTGGAGAAACTAAAAAAATATAGCTCCAAGCGAAGTGAAGCTCTGTACCTACTTCCTCAAATAATATACATAGGAGAATCTGGTTTTCCATGTTACTTACATCCACAGTTCAATTCTTTTAAAATTAAAGCTTTCTTTACTTTTCTAATTTTTGGGAGCCAAGGAAGGGAAATTGTCAACCCAGTGCCGTGCAAGAGAATGAAGCAAAGTTGGAACAAACAAAAATAAAAAGGGAGAACAAAACCACTAGAGTGAAAGGCAGAGACTAAATATTCAGAAAACACCATAAAAAGAAGGACAAATAGCTTTCCAGATTCTTTTCTTTCCAGATTCTGGGCAAAAATAGACCTTTATGAGATAAAATACATCACTATTTTATCAGGAAGATTAAATGATTTACACAGCTTCAAGTAAATTTTGAGAGACGTCATACTGAGCTCTTTTACAATAGTGAAAAATACAAGCAATTAAAGACAACGGAATTATGTCAGACATACGCATTATATTGACTGGAAATGAAATTATTTTTTGGCATTTCTTGTCAGAAATTACTAATTAATGAAATACAAAATTATTTATGAGAGCAGGCCATCCTTCCTAAGTTATTTTACCGATTTTTTCAGGAAAGTATTGCAGAACTGTCAAACCAGAGCATTTCAGCTCCTTTTCAGAAATAAAAGAGTGTTTTCCATTTAAGAGGGTTTTTTTTTCCTGTTATGCAATGAAACAGAACACAATTCAACAATGAAAAATAAATTAAAGAACACGTTTTATTTGTATTCCCACTGGAAAGGGATATGGGTTTTTTCAATATTAAATTTTCATAGAACAAGCAATCTTCTTCCTATGAAGTATTAATAAAGACATCTATATGGCTAATCAATCTTATTCATTTCAATCTCATCATCTTTGACATGAAAAATGCTGTTCTTCCAAAAGTGATAATTTTATATGTCCCTTAAGACTACATCAGCCACACGACAGCTTTTGGCAGACAGTGTGCTGTGCTGTTTTGTTTGTTTATGCTGCAGACCTTAACAGAAACTATACATTCAGCATATGTTTTGGCTGGCCCACACATTGTTTGAACAGTTCTGTACAAAATATAATTAAACTACTACAAGTTGTGCAGGCAAATCCTTAAAGCATGATATTCAGATTTTATGATCCTTGTGTCAGGCATTATCTTCTGTTTTACTTCTATATGGGCTCTCGTAGTGAGAAGTCTCAGGTTTTTTTCTGCACATTACTGCAATATAATTAAGTTAACTGTTTTACTTAAGAAAATTTGGAGAAAATGCTGTTGTTACATGATAGCCAATTTCTTAGAATAATCCTGGAAATTATGATCAAAATGTTGCTGGATCTCTACTGACATCTCTACTTGTAAATCAAACAACAAAGTTTTTGAGAAAATTTTCTGTATTTTATGTAAAGAATGTACAAATTTGCCCTTTGTGGTTTTTTAATTGACTACATGGCAACAGGAACAAATGGTGCAAGTAAGGTCAAATGAGATGGCGTACAGAGTACAGCAGACATCGAACAGGATAAATCAGTGTTAATCTAGCCTTGCTACATCATCTCTGAGAATTTTAATGGTGATTTCACAGTAGATCTGTCATTAAAAATTAAGCATAGCCCCCTTCTTTTTTTTCTCAATAAACTCTATCTAAAAAGTCTTATAAGTCTTGCTGAAGTCACCAGTAAGCAGCTTACTAAACCAAATTTACAGTGGGGAAAAAGAAGTCCATACATGCAAGACTTTCTGGCTAACACATACGAAGTAATTAAAAGGACGATCAGTTTGCCTCTTTGGTTGATCTCAGTTTACAGCTATTGTGGTCTGCAGCTAATTCTGTTTGCTGACATTTTGTAAATATATGCTCAGTCATCTGTTACATAAGACAGATGATTGTGCTCAACAGCTCTTAATAAATTTAAGACACACCTTTCTAGACGCCTTTCTTAATTATTAATCTCATGACATCTCTGAAATATTTTTGTTTTATCACCTGTGTGTTTCTCTGATCTGGCTACTCCTGCCAATGCTGACTGGTATGTGGCAAAACAATACCATTGTCACTGCCACTTATCCTGGCAGGGAGTTCAGCCAAAGGCTGTCATGGAGCTAATGAGGTGTACCAAATCAGGAGAAAAATGTGGCTCCATTTCCATCCCTGGAGTGGTAACTTCTTTGTAAGAGTGATCAATTCTTGGTTAGGTTAAGAAGCGGAAACGTGTATAATTATCCTGTGTGATCTGCACAGCCAGGGTAGGGAGAGAACTGGGCAGCCAAGAGAAGCACAGGGAGATCCATGGGATGACTCCTTTAATGTGCTCTGCAGTTTGGATAGCAGCATATGTCCTTGCTGTTTAATACTTTTTTTTTTGAGAGAAAAAAATTAAAAAAAGAAAAAAGGAAAAGGACATTAGGCTTTATTCTTCAGTGAAGAAAGACAATCAAAAAATTCCCACTGACTTGAGGTAGAGCATAAGCAGATGTTCTGGCAGGATGTAGTGCTGCTTTGTGCTCTTTAGATAAGGCTGAAGCACATGATAAAGAGGACGAGAGCACTTAAGCTGGGATTCATTCCACTCTACCAATGGTATATAGGAGTGTCTTTCACAAAATTAGGGTGATGTAGTCTCTCATAAATAGGTCACATAAACTCTCTAAGTGACCATCAGCAACAAAGACAGTGAAATTTTTTGAGGCATGACAAAATCTGACTCCAGTCAACAAGCGCCATGTTCTTTCTGTTACCTCTAACTGGATATATATTAGCCCATACTAGCCAAGGAATATATATAGAGGACCTGGATGGACTACTTTATGCAAAAGATGTTTATAACTGAAGGTTCTGTGGAAATGTATAGGCACAAGAAAGCAATGGTGAGAGGAGAGTGAGAAATAGCTTGCTTTTTTGGCTCTCTGTTTCAGCTTTGATCTTTCCTGGCAATTTACCTATTGGCATTTGATGCTGTGACTGTGCAGGTTTGCTTTGTCCTTCTTTCAAGCTGAAACTCACCGTGTAGGAAGAAACAACAGGAATGCATGACACAGAATGCAGATAAAGACAGATAAATTCTGGAACGGGAGGGGAGGGGAGACAGGAATGGCGATTTTCCATGCCAATGGTAAATGCATCCCATAAGAACCATCTATAAAATCGGTATGTCGGCTTACAGGTACAAAGCTATGAGAGAAACCATATGGGAAGAACAGAATGACACAGCAAGGGTAAAAATACTGCCCTTGAAGCTCAGGAAAGGGAGCCCAGGTGAACAGTTACAGTGAGCTTTGAACAAAGGCAAGTTAAAGAATAGCAAATGGAGAGTGCTTAGCTTTACAGTGACTGCAACACCTAAGGCACTATGCCAGAACAGAATGTCTTTAGGCTGGAGATTTCTTCATTCCAGAATTATTTTTCTTTCAAGACAGAGAAAAAAAACACCATTCCAAACACACTATGCTTTACAATTCTGAAAATTGCTGCAATCTGGTTTCCAAAGTTTCCAAAAAACTAATGTTTGCATTTTCAGTTAAATTGACAAAAATATAATATTTTCCTTCCCTGAAAATTAATTTTAACTGTATTTTTACACCACTTTCCATTTGTTTGGATTTAAATGAAAACTGAAGAAGTATTAGTCATTTTAAATTTCACACTTAAAAATCAAATCATTGAGCTGAAATCAGCTTTAATGAAACATTTTGTGTAGAGAGTTGCTATGATGTGAAAATATCAAAACATCTTTGAAGCTTATACTGTGTGACCTTTTGTCTTCACCACTTGCATGTTCTTTACTTCATGAGTCCCTTTAATGATGTGCATTAGACTTTCAAATACAAACTTTCACCTTCACTAGTACATATCCCAACTTCTGCTGTTATTCTTTTTTTCTGATAATGTCCTCTTTCCTTCATTCCCTACCTACTAGTCACATTCCTTTCCCCTTCTTCGATGTGCTCTCATCCTCTTCTCTTTTTCAACATGTCCAAAGCAAAACATTTGAAGTACCTAATTCAGAAAAAGCTATCTATCTGAACAAGTTTTCCACTCCCCTTGAAGTATATGCTTCATGATGCAATTCTTTGACTCACAGAAATAAATTTATCCCTTCTCATCCAGTACAGAGCTAGGGTCACCAAACATACGGTTTTCCTTCAGAAACTAAGTGGCAAGATATTATTCTTCCCCTCATATTTCAGGTTTTCTGCCTAGACAGAGAGAGAGGTAGCCATTTGTTAGTAGGTCAGGAAACCATAACTCAATCAAATTATTCTGACCTTGCATGAATTATTAAATACTTGGACACTTCACAGTATGAGAAATTTTACTTTCTCTGGTGAGGGAACTCAGATTCTGTGGCACAGGTGAGTCTCTTTATGTTTGAGTAGATTGCAGGACATATACTCTTTGCCAGTTAAACTATGTTCCCAGAGAGTCAAAAACCAACCTATGAACCAGAGCAAAGATCACACATTTCCAGAACACTTTTTCTTCCATGTTACTTCAGAAATATTGTGACTTTTCATCCAGTTTTCCCAATTTTTTTTTGCTGGGCTTTGAGTGTGAAGAGAAGACCTTAATGACTGTTGAGGTCTGCTTTCTGCAGACCCTGCAAAATGTAACCCTTCTACTTTATCATTACAAATGGCTACTGTAGAAAACACTTCTGCATTTTACTGCTAATTTTCCTATTCTACTGGGTGTTCAGACAAGCTCACAAAAGGAACTTGAACAGAAACCTGACCTTAAATGTTTCTACCCTTACAAAAAACACTCAGTCATTATCAGTCATGACTTGGCTTAACTGCGTACAATCTATTGTGAAGGCATAATGCAAATAAAACCTGCAGTTTCAGTTTATACAAGAATGGATGATTGTTTTTCAGTAATAAATAAAAAAAGAGAGACACCTGGAAATTTCCAGTTCATAGATGCTGTCTCTGTCTATGCTCAAAGTTTAAAACAAGGTAGTTGGGATTATAAACTACACATACTAATGGTGTCACTGATGTTGACCTTGCAAAGTGCATCTCTGTGTTTTATGAATCAATCATCATTGCCTTGAGCAAGAGAGAAAATAAACCTGCAGAAAAATCACCAAAAGTGCAGGTGAATGAGAAGTGCCTGCAAGCATATGAAAACAGTGGTGCCAAGTTAAGCAGAATTTGTCTCTACTCCTACACTAATACAACAAAGAAGGCTTGTTTCACCTGTAAAGGGACTGTCTCCTGCTGATAGTACATAGGTGTATGGCATCCTGGAAAATATAGTGCAAACCGCTGTCTTTTAGTGGATACTTTGGATGTTGCAAGTTCAGGTAACACTCTTTGTGTCTCTCCTGTAGTGAGGGCTCAGTTTATATGATGAGTCTGTGCCCCATGGCAGGAGATGACTCGGTCATCCTCCTCACTTGCAGGTATATTAGATGAACAGATTCTTCACCTAAGGGATTATTACCAGATATGTTGTCTCACCTACCTCTGTAAGGCAAAAGCATGAAGATTAGCCAAATCCAGCCATAGGAATAGACATTTTGACTAGAAAAGGTTAGAAACTAGCACCCAGTAACTCATCAGACAGCTGCAAAAGTTGAAGAGGAGAAGGAATGATTTTAGTGTGGAGGAAGGATGTCTTCAGGTGATCTGGTCTAGCCAAGAGGTCATTTGTGAACCTGCTCTCAACTTTAAGCCTGAGTGTGAAGAGACAACTGTGAGCCCCTTGCTCAGTCACTGTCACAGTGCTACAATAGCATGTAAACCTTCTGCAGGAGATGACTATTGTATCACTACAAATGGCCAGCACAGGAAACACTTCTACTTTTTTTATGCTTACAAATTTTTCTATTCTACTGCATGTTTAGACAGGCTCAAATGAATTAGTCTAAAATGAATTAACAGGCAAATTGTTCTGGACACTGGAAGGTCAGAAAGAAACTGCAAAAGAGAAAAATGCACATCAATGTCATGTTTATCATAAAAGAATTGCCTTTTGCTGGGCATATCCTGAGTAACTCTAATGAAGAGAGGCAAAAAGGAAAAAAAAATAGAGAAATGAAAACAAATCTCTTATCAAAAAGGCATGGCAAATGCCCGTCCTCTGTAACTTGCTACATCTAATATCAACATAAAATGTCATCTCCTCTAGCTGATAGTAAACCCCTAGAAATGCAAGGGTGCAAATCACAGAAAAGTGATATGCTATCATATGCCATATATGCCATCACAATACTTGAGATTTATTTGCATCACAGCAGTTGAGGAACTACCTGTATTCATCAAATATGCACAGGTCTGTCCATCTGTGTTCAGGAAGTTAAGAGAAAATCAAAATTAGAAGACACACAGTAACAGAATATCTAGATTTGAAGAATTCCTTCACCATAAACAATGATTATGATAATACAAATCTTTCCAAGTTTAAGTACTCTAACTGAGAAATTTCGGGAAGCTTTTGGAAGATTAATAATGCTTGATTTTCTTAATGTACTTGTGAGATAACTAAATACTGTTTAGTCCTTCTATATTCAGGTGGACAATACAGGTGTTATTGATTCTCTGATTACTGCTAGCAACGAAACCTACTCAGTCCATAATTTATTTACAAGAATCTTTTGATGCCTTCTTGTTTTTACCCCCCTGAACAGTCAGTCTTCTTAATGAAGGATTTAAACTATGAACATAAGAAGACAATAATAGTCAACAGTAGAACACATGCTTCTGCATTCATTCTTTGCAAACAAAACAAAACAAAAAAAAACCAAAACCCCAACATAAATTCATTTAGATTTCATTTAAAAATCAATTATTTTAATGGTCCACTCTTCATTTCTGCAGAAAAGTTATAGACAAAATATCCTTGGTATCTGCCCAAGGGATTATTGACATTATCAAAACTGTTACATTAACAAGGTTTCTATCAGGTAGCCAAAGAAGTGGTTTATATTTATTATGTTTCATATATATTACCTTACATGGTCATGACGAGGCTCTATATTTTTATGTAGTCATTGTTCCACAAGCATAAATCTCACTACTGTAATTAGAGTAAAATTTGACAGGTCTACATTTTTCTCTTGCATTGCATCAAACGCATTTGAAGTTGTGCAAGTATACACTTTTACTAAGAAATGTAAGTTAAAATTCAAAACAAGACCAGGGCTGGGATGTGGGGAGGGAGGTGGAAAGATGCATCAGGAACACTGGGCGGGGGGGGGGGAATGCAACTTCCCTAAGATCAGATTTCTCTCTCTCATAATAAACATCAAATAGGATGTTCTGAATACCAGCCAATTTCTTGCTTTCAACTACATTCTTTTCTAGACCAGTGACTAATATTTTTAGCACATTAAGAACACGTGGCTACACTAGTGTAGTTTAATATAATGACACAAGACAGCTCTCTCCCAGATAGCTAAAATCTACTTCCTTAATTTTAACTAATTCTGGTCACATGTCCTGGGCTGAGGACTCAAGTAATCTTCCCCTTAGTAGTTCTCTTCAATGTACACCTTGATACCTATTAAAACCAGGCTAGTGTTTACTGCAGGCAATGTAGCATATCAAGTGCATTGGCATCATCTCTGTGAGATCTGCAAGCTACAAAATGCTTCAGTTTTTTTAATTGAAATATTGATACCTGATTTATCCTAACATCCATTTTCAGAGACTATATTCTGAGAAAGCAGTGAAGTCACAATCACAAGTCCCCACAAACAGTGGAATTATATTTATGAGGCAAGTTCATACCGCATCAGCATGTGAGGGGTGGTCTTGCTATGCATGCACTGAGGCTCTGTCGTGGGGTTTTGAGGCTTCCAGGACATTCAGGTGGGTAATTATTGGGGGCAGCACCCATAGTTTCACTCTCTTCCCCCCTCTCTTCCTCAAAGTCAGCCCTAGCCCATTGCAGGAAAGGGGAAAGTGTGGGGGTAAAGCTGTGCTCACTCCTACACCAGCCCCTCCATTGAACTTGCACCACAGATGAGGTGCTCAGGTGCAAGCAGACAGCCCTGCACTCAGATGATGTTTAAGACAACACCACTGAAGTTACCTTAAATGGATCCATTTGGCCTTGTGACAAGGCTTAGCATCCATAGATTTGATGGGTCAGTTTACTTGAAAATTCTTAGTTTGAAAGATACTTCATTTTCCTCTGCATTAATTTATTTTCCAGTGCATTAATTGCACAAAACAAGGCTCATGTATTTATTAGTTTATGACTCACTACAAGCAAGGATGTAAAGGATAATTGCTGAGTGAGAGAGACTGACTCAAAAGAAGATAGCTCTAAATCTGACATGGCGTTATGGTGAGAAACTTGCATATCCTTCAGTTGCCACAGAGTGGAAATGACCTCATGAGCTCATCTCGATAACATAGCTTCAACAATTCAAATCTAATAATTAAGAGCCATTTGTTGTATATATGAATGCAGATGTAGCTGATAGCTTGGAACAGCTCTGAACTGAGCACAGAATGTGGTTTTAAGTAGCTGTCTGAATGCCTCTCTCAAGCCAAGAGAAGAGCATGTCTCATCAGGTGCTGTTCCAATCTAGTATTTAAACAATATACTAGTTTTATAAACTACCATGTAAGGCCTGCTTTTCTTCATAAACTAGGCAACTATAAAGAGTTGGTGTATCAATAAAAGGAAGAAGAGCTCAGATCCACAAATGTAGTCAGATATCAAATGTCTCTTGACATTTATCTCCCAGTAGATTTTGAAAGGGCAAATTAAGACATAAACTGTACTTCTGAGTTCAGGCTAGGGGGTTTCTCTCCCACGTCACTAATTTGGGAGGATTTTCCAGTGATCAAATACAGATACATCTCTAAAGACGGTCTTTCAGTTGCAGAGAGAGGAGATGACATAACACACATTGCTTCTTTTTCTTGTCTACTGATTTGCATAACTGATTTGAAGAGATACTCCACATGTTCCTGTTCCTCCTGAATTAGGGACTATCAAGCTCATTTGACTCCTGGCAGTGATGTCTGTTGCAATGCTGAAATCTGCTGTCGGTAAGCTAAGCAAGTGATCTCTAAAGTCTCTTTTTTCTTTCTTACTGGAAAAATAGAAGATTTCTCTTCCCTGGAGATGCTAATCCAGCAATTTTACAATCTTGTAATATTCATATTAGAATGAAAGAATGTTTAGGTTTTCACACAAATTGATCAAAGCTACAAAATCTTGCCTGTGAAAACCTAACGCACTCCAACTCAGCCTCTTAATCTACAACTGCCTGTGGGTACTTCCTTCTCTTCCTTTTACAGGACATAGGATAAAAAGACTTTTAATCTGAGAATCCTGTTCAGTTTGTGTTTTAAAGAAGCTGACATTTCCAGCACAACATCAGGGGTCTTATTACAGATGGGAGCTTTCTCTAATAAACCAGTAGCTCAGTAGCAAATGAACTAATCTGGAGCCTTTACAAGAAAACTTGTAACTTCAGAGACTGGGCAAGCATAGGCAGGGCTGGTGAAGCTCCCATGACCCTGGCAGGTATAGTACCGTTCTAGAAATTGAAGAAGACTTTTACAATGAAGGAAGCCCTGACTTTAAAAACAAATTTTCTAGTCAAACCTCAGATGGGCAAGCATTTCAGTGCTGTTGCAAAACTGTTGCAAGATTAAGATACCTGGTAGTGGCTAAACCAAAGCTTGTGTTTCCTCAGTAATAAAAAGTAATGAAACTGTCTTAAGTTCAGCCAAGAAGGCCCAGTCAAATAACAGCTACAATTTTAAGAATCGTGGAGTCAAACTTGGCTCCATTCATTTATTTGGGAAATTTCCCCTGAAATGCAGTGCCAATGTCAAACCAAACCCCTGCAAATCCATTTTGTTAGTGGGCGGAAGAATATCTGACCTGCAAGACTGAGCATCAGACAAACTGCAATCAACATGTTGTTTGAAGAGTTGTGTAATTAACCAATAAGACATATCATGGGCAGGGAAGCAATTTAGATTGTAATTTTCTGAGTCCACATATCCAGACTGGGAGGGAGCTGTAGTATTTGCTACTAATTGCTAAGAATCAAGCTAGTTTCAAGCTAGAAAACCATCTTCAGAGTCTCCATAGACATTCTTGTTACATGAACAAAGATCAGCTCATGTTTCACTCTGTCAGTTTCACTTGGTTGAAGGGAAATCCAAACAAAAAGGAAGAACAGAAGTCCCAGTGGTGGAGAGCAGATGATCATCTGCATCATTCTCAAATGAACACAAAATGGCAGCAGCCTCCAGCAAACATTTGGAAATTTAAAGATGCGGCATACAGAAAATTAAGCCACAGTTGTTCCCAAGCAGAATAAGACATAGCTAGTAATCACCTGAATTATCTGTTCCCTCAAGTAGCAGCTCTTAATAGAGGCCTTAGATTGAAAGATCCTCTAACTTCAGGCCTATAATCAATTCACATTGGAAAATGGCAATAAAAAACAGTTGTTTTACTCTGTACTTCAGCATGCACAAGATACAGTGGTAGGATTATTTACAGAAAATACAAGGATAGAAATAGTATCAATCATCAAAGTCAGCATGAGCCTGGTCCTGTTTCATACAAATGCTGACAAAACTTACAGTCAGAATTTATAACCTGAAGTGGCTGGTATAATGGAATAGTAAATGATCCCTAATACTCAAATCAATCTTGTGAGAAATCACCTGAATAATAAGTTACAATTGCAAGAGATGAAATTAAGACAAGAACAGTTAAATAAGGATATAAAGGAACAGATAATATTTAGTATGGTATTGGGGACCTAAATTAGACTTTAAAATGTATGTAAAAGCAGAGGAAGAAAGGGAGAAAATAAGGAACTAGAGCAGAGGCCTCAGGTGAAGATGAGCCTTTTGATTAGAAATAATCAGAAGCAATATAAGATTGGCATTATATCAGGGAAAATCCCCACATCAAATATAATTTTTGATGTAACCAGTTTTTAAAGCTTGGAACTATAGGAGGATTTCCATTTTTAAATTAAAATACTCCAAAGATTTTACAGCTTAAACTAATTTTTTTGTAGATGTGGTTAGAAGTTGTCTTTAAGATCACACCAAAACACAAGATGCGAAACAGAGCTAATAACATCTCTTCCACCCTTCACTGTCTGGGGCCTCACACTGTTGGATGGACTTTGCCTTTACAATAGTACAATGAGAGGAAGGTATTACCTCATTTTAAAGGAAGAGAACGGAATAGATTACTTTTTTTAAAATAACCTAGAACACGATAGACTAACTGAAAGCATTTATTGTTGAGGAGGGTGATATAGGATCCTGCAATAGGATCTTGATTACAAAAAATGTTTTGAAAAACAAATAATTAAACAGTAAAAGATTTTAGCACACATCATTGTTGGGTTAGGCATGGTGATCCTTGTTTTTAATCCAGGTTTAGTAAAACTTTGAGTTTTCCTAGAAGTTCTACAAAAAGTTGGAGTATTTGAAGCTGAGATCTATCTCATCTGAATTCATATGTCTTCAGTGTGACCATTTCACTGATTACCCTAGCTTTTAATCCCATGAGATTAAATAGGCATTCCTACGATATGATTCAAGTTGTGGTAAAAGAGATGTCTATCTCAGGTCATAAGACTGGTGTTCTTAATGTTTCTATTTATCTCATTGCCTTAAACAGGAACCTAGTTGGATTAATTCAGATGTTACCTCAGACACCTATGCTGTGGATATCCACAAGATGAGAGGAGTGCCTCGGGCATTGGGCAGTGAAAATTAAACCCTAGACAAGATGCTCTGGTTTGTATTTGGATTATGACATGATTACCCTCCCCCGTCCCAAATTCTCCATGTGTCTGTTTGGATTTTTTTTGTAAATTCCAATAATAATACAACTGATTAGAAGAGGAATGTTTATGGGCTCTGGAAGAGGGGACAGGTCTCTTCGGTTGACTACAGGAGGGAAGTGAGGTTGTGTAGAGAAAAAAACAGAGGGGCTAAGGCTCAACTAGAAATCATCCTGACCTGGAAGAAGGCTTTGAGTGTACCCTTAGCAAGTTTGCAGACGACACTAAGCTGGGTGGAAGTGTAAATCCACTGGAGGGTAGGGAGGCTCTGCAAAGAGATCTAAACAGGCTGGACCGCTGGGCGGAGACCAATGGCATGAGGCCAAGGCCAAATGCCGGGTCCTGCACTTGGGGCACAACAACCCCAAGCAGAGCTACTGACTACGAGAAGTCTGTCTAGAAAGCTGCCTGGAGGAGAAGGACTTGGGGGTGTTGGTTGACAGCTGACTGAACATGAGCCAGCAGTGTGCCCAGGTGGCCAAGAAGGCCAATGGCATCTTGGCCTGTATCAGAAACAGTGTGACCAGCAGGTCCAGGGAGGTTATTCTCCCTCTATACTCAGCACTGGTGAGTCCACTCCTTGAATACTGTGTTCAGTTCTGGGTCCCTCACCACAAGAAGGATGTCGAGGCTCTGGACCGAGTCCAGAGAAGAGCAACGAAACTGGTGAAGGAGCTGGAGAACAGGCCTTATGAGGAGTGGCTGAGAGAGCTGGGGTTGTTTAGCCTGGAGAAGAGGAGGCTGCAGGGAGACCTCATTGCTCTCTACAATTACCTGAAAGGAGGTTGTAGAGAGGAGGGACCTGGCCTCTTGTCCCAAGTGACAGGGGACAGGACAGGAGGGAATGGCCTCAAGGTCGGCCAGGGGAGATTTAGGCTAGACATCAGGAGGAAGTTTTTCACACAAAGGGTCATTAGGCATTGGAACAGTCTACCCAGGGAGGTGGTTGATTCACCTTCCCTGGAGGTGTTTAAGGCACAGGTAGATGTGGTCCTGAGGGACATGGTTTAGTGTTTGATGGGAATGGTTGGACTCGATGATCCAGTGGGTCTCTTCCAACCTGGTGATTCTATGGCTCTATGATTTTGGTGCTTGAGAAATACTACAGGAAAGAAACCGTGGTTATTCAGACTTTGTCTAGAGACTAGGGAAGAAGTGAGAGAAATTTTAAGATCACTGATCATAAAGTGGTGACAATTGTCATTCAGGTGGTCCTGCTTGGCACTTTAAGTTAAGAATGGAGGAAACATTAGAAAGAATCTTCAAAAAAGCTGTTCTGCGTTGACAGGGAATTAGGATGACATAACAGATTTTTCTTACTGTTTTCCTATTTACCTACTCATCCACTACCTACCTATAATTACTCTAGTTCTCTAACATTTTTTTATTTATATATTTCCCTATTAAGAAGACTTTTAAAGGCATCTCTCAGATTATTGGTTACCTTTCTTTCTGAGTAATCATGCTAGTCCCACAATTCTGCCCTTCAGAAAATAGGATAGGTGAACCATAGGGAGAAAAAGATATTATTGCGAGGTTAAACAGTGGGAGTAAGCTAAGGGGAAGTTTCAACATATTGTTTCTGTCATGAAACCAGTTATATCTGCTTTAAATTTTCCAAACAGCTCTTCACAACCATAAAAGTTGAAGAAATTTGTCTTTTCAATATAAGGCAACACATCAAAAAAACCCATGAGAGAGGTCCGCTACTATTCTGTTCGGAACTGCACAACTTCCCTTTAGGAAATGCTGACCTACAAGATTGATAGTATTACCTACAGTATTTAGAGCTAGTTTTTGTTTGACATCAGCTGGCATTAGGTGAGGTCCTTCTAGCACAGCTATCATTATCATGCACAACCTGAATGATATTGTAACAATCAAGATTTTATATATTCAAGGGCATATTTAAAGTATTAAATTCATACCTAGGGACACAATTGTGGAACAGCTAACAGGCAGTTACAGATCATTGGCTTTGTAAAATCAAAGAAAGAAACAAATCTTTTATTTGATACTATTATTTCAGTGACATTCTGCAATCCAACAAAAGACCTACTAAAATTAATTAAAGAAGTTTTTATCTTTATTGTATTGTGTTCTTTAATTATTTTTATGGCATCTGGAGAGACTTTCCTAACTGAGGATGATTATGAAACAGAAAATACACAAATAATAAAGCAATCCTTAATAACCATGTTTCTATAAATTGTTCATAATTGAGCAGAATTTTTTTTCAAAACATAACTGTCTCTACATGCAATGATAACTTGAATTCTTTTTTTCTGTAAGCTTTTTATTTGCCATTGCTTATCTCTATTTTAGTTTCACTTTTTTAACTACTGGTGATCCCTCCTTCAAACTTCAGTCCCAATGATGGTAATTCACAAAGCCATTTGGATCACATGGGCTTTGAAAGGTGTTAATCAAATGATGAATGCAATTTTCATTTGACTCCAATCTCACTTATTTCCTGCAGGAAAATGTTGGGGCAATTTTGCAACACATTGCATCTTAAATCCTAATTTGTGTATTTTATTTCTATTGCAAGGTTGTGGACTACAGTGAACTTGAGAGAATTCACTAGGCTCTCTCCAGAGAGAGTCATAAGACCGGCAATGGTGTAGGGTTATACCAAGTTGCTGCTTGCGCAATGTCCTAATATCAAAATTTAAACTTTCTATCCCATATTCAGGGTAACTAGGTTGAACAAGAGAAAAGGATGCATTTTGTAGTCCTCAGCCATGCAAAATCTCATGGGAAAAATTGTTTTCAAAATAATTTGGGGAGGAAGAAAGTAGAAATCACTTTACAAAAACTATTATCTTCTTGCGAAGAAACATTCAAAGAGATGATTCAATATCATATAATTTCTGTTAAAATTGAAAACTTGGCATGATCTATTTACATTCACACACTCCAAACCAAGTCTAATCTGGATACAAACAGCCCTTATTCAGTTTACCAATGATTAAAAGGATATGTAAAGTTTGAGTCTGACTTCTTCAGCTCTGTAGTGATTACAAGACAACCAGTTTAGTATGCAAAGGGCAACAGTAAGTGTGCCTGATGTTTTGGAGGAAACACCCTGAATTAATATGAAAAAGATTAAAAGTAGCAGGCAAAGAAGATTCAGATTTGGGGGGAAAACAACAACAAAAACAAAACTGTATGAAATTTTAAAACAGAAAAATACTCTAATTCCTGAGAGATCTTAGGTAGAAAGTAGGATGCTATTCTTTTATTCTTACCTATAGGTGTAGTAAGACTTGCACTAAACTTTCCTGGATAGTATGATGTTCCAGAGATACCATAGTTGTGAACAGATAAAATGATTTCTTGGGTTCTTGGGTTTTTCAGGATGAGGAATATATATGGGACCTAACCCTCATGTATAACTAAGTACAAGCAGAACGGTCAAAATTCCTGTTGAAACAAAGAAAAGAGAAAGAACAATAGAAATTTCTGAAAACTTATGGGAGGGGTGGGGAAAGAAGGTGACTTGAATGTGATAATTGTAATTTGCAACTGTTGCTGAAGAATGAACCAGAGGGGAAAAAAGCACAGGAAAAGGTCAATCGGAATTAAAAAATATACTCAAGTATGGCCCCAATGACAAATTGTGTTCCTGTAAAGTGTTGGAAGCAATGGTTTTCTATTCAGTTTATTCACTCTGTCTTATTACTGAAGAAAAAGGAAATAAATCAGGCTCAATGCCTGACCTTTAAAAAACAGTGGTTTCTAATGAATCATCTTGCCCCTGACATAATTTGATTGTCCCTCAAGTGTTTTTCTACATATCCAGCTGCCAGCAATAAGCAGAACTGTGGGCCTTGTGTTTTCATGAAGTAGGCTTTTTCACTTAGCTTTTAAGGTAAATAAAGTGCAGCACCTGGAAGTAACTGAAAGAGAAATTTATCATCATGTCCACTGTTGCTGAAGAGAGAAAATCAGTAAGGAAAATGAGATCTGCATGAACTTCCATCTGAAAACTCAACATGGCATCACAACGTTACCTTTTAAAGTATCAGAAACTAAATTTTTTTTCATAGTTATTTTTAATGTGTTGTTCTGTCTTCCACAAAGTGTCCAATTACCAGAAGAAAACCTTTGTGTATCTATAGCTTGAGCTGACTCACAAAGGTCTGTAAATCTCAGAGAAGGACAACTTCAGGGACATTTCCAGAGACATGCAAGCATGAGTAGAAACATCTGTGTTAATCCACTCTCGACATCGAACCCTCTGCTGGATTAGTACTGAAATATGAAAAGTTTTGCCATGTAAATATGATAACAAAGTAAAAGATAGATTCATAATTACTTCTGAACATTACAAGATTCATAATAAACTTGTGTATATTACACCATCAAAAATTCAGAATCTGCTAATTTTGTTCCACTGTTTGTATTTTAAACTGTTGGAAGAGTAGAGTGGTAAAAGTTAAGATGGATTCTTTTCTTATCCTCCATTCCACTTCTCCTGTAACCATGTTTTTGGTCAAAGCACATCATGCAGAGGAAGAAGCAAAAGTGACCCAAATTGTTTTGCCTTTTCTGGAGTCAGAAAAGTAAGGAAAATAATTTGCCTTGGAACTTTACTGTAGTTTCTATTAGACGTGCTAGTAGATGTGCTGAAGTTTACCTGATTTGTGCAAGACCTACATGTGGAAAACCATTATCTCTCATCCAAACAAGTCTTGACACTCTTTGGATTATTTTTGACTGCATCAAGGAAATACATGTAGAAAAATGTCAAATTAATGCTTCTCGCTGACCTTTGTGGCTGAACTTCTTGAGAATGGATTCACCTAAGCTATCCATTTAGGTTAACTTTGTCACTGACTCCTAGATATCAGAAGCGGTAACTACTTGTAACTAGCAAAGAGGAGTTATTTATGTGTCCCTCAGTAATTTCACTTAATTTCATTAATAATTTCATTCATTTTGCTTTTATTATTACTGCTACTTCAGGCTTTAGGAGCCCTTTTCTCATTTCTAGATTAAATATATTCATAGACAGTTCATATATATTTATTCTCCTATCAATGCTTTTTAAGATTAAAATAGCTTTTCTTCCCTGATCATTATTCCCTTTGCATATTAATAGAGAATAGCAATATTCCTTCTCCTTTAATTTGCCAGGCTGGGAAAGGCAAGTTTTCTTCTAATGTCTCTTGAGCAATAAATTCATTATTCGGCTATCCATGTAGTAACTCCTTTTTACACTTGTTTCAGGTTGATTTAATCTTTCTTGACTCTGGGTTTCCAGAATTCTCAGTGTTGTAGAACATTGCTACTGCCATAACTGGTAAATTTACCACAACTTATATCTATTTATTTGTGGGAAATGAATATCTATTTTATCCCCTGCCAACAATGTCCTGTTTCTCTTCCTTCACTGGTATGTATCCCTCTATTTTATTTCTAAGTAGCACTCATCTGACTCGTCAGCTTGCATTTTGCTAGACTGAGCAGCCTATGCCATCCTAGTGTTCCTTCATAGCTGTATGTCATCTGGAGGGACCTGGACAAGCTGAAGAAGTGAGCCTGTGTGAACCTCATCAGGTTCAGCAGGGCAGAGTGCAAGGTCCTACACCCTGCTCTGGCTAATCCATGGGTTCAGTAAAGGATAGGGGATAACATGATTGGGAGCAGCCCTGCAGAGAAGGACTTCAGAGCGCTGATACATGAGAAACTTGCCATGAGTCAGCAATGTGTGCTCACAGCCCAGAAGTCAACCCATATCTGTATAAAGTGAAGCCTGGCCAGCAGGTTGATGGAGATGATTCTCCTCCTCTACTCCTCTCTCATTGGACCATACCTGAAAAATACCTGAAGTGAGGCACTGGAACAGATTTCCCAGAGAATATGTGAACGCCGCCTTCCTGGAAGTATTCAAGGCCAGGTTGGAAGGGCCTTGTGCAGTCTGGTCTAGTGATGTCCTTACCCATGGCAGGGGGGTTAGAATTAGATGATCTTTAAGATACCTTCCAACCCAAACCATTCTATGATTCTATGATATCTATTTTCTTAACCATTTTACCAGTCTTCCTTTTTTATTTCCTGTTGCCTGAATCCCTGTTTTTCCAGGTGTTGAGACTCATTCACAGCATTCCAAGCAATACCTCCCCACAACTTTGCTATTAACACTCCCATAAATTTCCTGATATATCCAAAGAGGACATTTTACTTTTTAATGATAGCATCATACTAGTGGCTCACATGTCATTTGAGGATTGACAGATATATTCAGATAGTTTTCTTTCTCTTTCTGCTCATATCAGGTTACTCTTAAGACTAATTTTTGATAAAATGGACTAATGATTGTTCTACAACCCTATAATCCTTGTTCTAATAGTACCCTTTATCTTGGTCTGACTTTAGCTGCCTCCTTGATGATTTCATGCTTTTCACTAATCTACATCTTCCTGGACAGAACTAGTAATTCATTTCACAACTTCATAACTGAAATCACTTATGTATTTCTGGCTAGACAAGATCAGATGTGTTTCCATGGAACAGGAAAAAAAAACCCAAAAACCAGCTTCACAGAAAGAAAAACAAATATCCTGGTAGTATCTACATTTAATAAGCCCTTTAATATCCTATAGCTCAGTCTTTTCAATGATTTTTT
>WAAB01013213.1:66735-115683 GCA_013389865.1 Piaya cayana
GTACAGAGGAAGAATAACCTCCCTGGACCTGCTGGTCACACTGTTTCTGATACAGGCCAAGATGCCATTGGCCTTCTTGGCCACCTAGGCACACTGCTGGCTCATGTTCAGTTGCTGTCAAACAACACCCCCAGGTCCCTCTCCTCCAGGCAGCTTTCTAGACAGACTTCTCCTAGTCTGTAGCTCTGCATAGGGTTGTTGTGCCCCAAGTGCAGGACCCGGCATTTGGCCTTGCTATACCTCATGCCATTGGTCTCTGCCCAGTGGTTCAGCCCGTTCAGATCCCTTTGCAGAGCTTCCCTCACCTCCAGCAGGTTGACACTTCCACCCAGCTTAGTATCGACTGCAAACTTGCTAAGGGAGCACTCGATGCCTTCATCCAGGTCATTGATAAAGACACTGAACAAGGCTGGTCCCAGCACGAAGCCCTGGGGAACTCCACTTATAACTGGCCTCCAGCTGGAGTAAACTCCATTTACCACCACTCTCTGAGCCCGGTCCTTCAACCAGTTTTCCACCTTTGTTCCATTGCCAATTTGAACTGAAGATTTAAAATCTTTGTTTCCTAAATGAAGGCTTCATTTAACAGTTCTTTCATGATTCTGAACTGGAGATGATCTATACCACTTCCCATGAGAGCATTCAACAGTTTGGTTTTCTCTGAAGTTCAGTTTCTAATTCTCATTAACTATCTTCTCTTTGTCTTCATTCATATAAATGGTCATAATTATTTATTCTTATAAATGCTTCTTTTTTTTTTTTTTTTAATCCAATGCTCTCTTCAGTCTGGTATTTCTTATACAAACTGGGAGACTCCTGAGCTTGCAACCATTTTTTTTCCATTTGGTCAGTTTTCTCCATTTACACCCTGGTGACAATTTTTTAGAATGTACTTTTCTTTAGAGTGCACAGACTACTGAACTCAAAAATAATTTTAAGCATGCACAGAATCCTACATAATGTATCTTGAGAGAAGGTTGTCTTTTGAAACTTTTCTCTCTGTGTGGATTTCCCTAGGTTCTTTCTTTACAAGAACAGAACATGTCTCCTGTCATTCAAGCTCTGTCCTGGGAGTGAGGACTCAAAAGGCTTATGCCTTAGGAAAATAATAATCCCAGGAAATCAATGACAATGGCAGTTTTCCCAGTTTCAGAAAAATACTTCTTGTGACATGCAAATAATGGAAGTTTTGATTCACTGCCTTGGCAAGAAAATAAATGAATTATAGTAACTCGTTCATTAAAATATTTTATTATTGTTATTGCTCTCTTTTACTCCAGTAAGGCTCAAGTGCCAGCTGTGAAATAGATAATTTTGTATTTCTGACTGTAAAGCATACAATGAATGACAATGTCTGTCCTCAAAAGCCTAATCCTGTGCCATGGTAAGGTAAATCCAGTGACATCATCAGGATCTGGAAATTCCTTCATGCCTTCTGGTGTCTGAATGACAAACAACAAATGACTTGTAGTCTGGGCGAATACTTTTCCATGTAGGGGTTTTCTGAAGAAGGAAGGCTGCAGAACAGAAGGAAGTTAGGTATATACATGCATGTAAAAGAAAAAGATAAACTTCCTATAGCTTTAATGTAATGGAATAGTGAGTTTTATTTCTCTACAGGCTTTTCTTAATCTCATTTTAGTTTTCTGTATCTGTTTATGGTAACCTTATCAAAGCAGTGGGAGCTCTGCAGAGTTCTGATCACCACAGGGGGCACAAAAGCCTCCAGTTACATCAACGCGTACTTTTCCACTGACAGCATTGGAATAGTTTAGGAAATAGCTTTAGTTGTCAAGAATTAAAACCTTGTCTTATAAACCCTTTTATTTTATTGAATGTTTGAGTAGGCTGGACATTTAATTACAAAGAAGAAAATAACCAAAATGACCTATTAGCCTTTGTAATTTCCTTGTCTCTGTTGATGACTTCCAGGGGATGGAATAATTTATTAGTTTCTCCAGCATTGGCAGCATATTATTCCATTTTAACCACTGTTGCATATATAAAGATAGCTATTTGAGAAAGATTTCTGGAGATAGAAATAAAAAATTACTTGTGCAGTGGCTACTGAACACATGTGAATGAAACTAATTATGAAGTGTATCACTCCTCATGGACCAAATAACATCCTGTGTGGTTCCACTGGCCCTCTATGTTCATTTATTGAAAATCCATTAATGTGAGCATATTTTAATTTGTAAGTCATTATCTCCACAGCTCATCTAGCACTGAAAAAGGGAGGGAGCCAAACCAGCTCTGTGTAATTCAAGATATTGTAACTCTGAGTAAATCTGCTTGTTAACTTTGGCCTTATTCTAGAAAAACAAAATGTATCTGCAAGGTATTCTGACTCACTCTACTGTCTGTTTCTCTTCTGCTACAAATGGCAAACAGAGGCTCCTGTCATGTCACAGTGAACTACTTAAATACCAATGTTTCACAAAGAATCCCCTACTAAAGCAATTCTTTACTCTTTTGCCATTGTAGTCCTTCCAAAACCCTTATTTTATGGCTTGTAAGGTAACCTTTTCCTGCTTTACCAGATGCATCCTTACAGAGGGGGAAGAAGTGTGGTATAAGATAGCAACTGAAGAGTTTGCCAGCTGGTGGATTTTTAAACCATTGTCCCCTGTTAGGTAGCAGTGCCACTTCTACCACTGGCACAATAAATCCTTCTAGCATATGAAATCATGCAACAAGAAACAGGTTATGATTTGGCATGTCTGTGAGCATGTCTATGTTTATCTATGTGTGCATAGTTATCCCTGTCTAAAATTACTATAGAGCAAGCAGCACAAGAGCTGTATCTCATGTTGTTCAAGTGAGAAACAGCATGTGCACCTACCACATGGCATAGGAAGTATTATCAGCCAAGACTCCCTTTGCTAGCAAGTAAATGGTACAGTATCTCAGGACCTACTCTGGGGCCAGGAAACAAATTAACTTAGCCTCCTCCAAACTACCCCTCTCCCTCTCTCTTTGTGTCTCTCTTCTTGCCCACTTGCAAGTTTCAATAATTAGGACACTACTTGTGCTTTTTACCATTAACATGATCCTTCGTGCTTTCTTCTTCTTTCTTTTTTAATGTCTACCTTTCCATACTTATATATACATATATAAGTATATATGTGTGTGTGTGTGTATATATACACACACACATATATATACACATATATATTCCAAGATATAAAGGGGGAATACTGTTTAAGTAAAGCCACTGAACAGTCACCTGCATGAAATAGTAATTTATAACAATTAATTAAATATTAGGATTAATCTCACTGCCAGATGATGCCACTGTCTAACGATGCACCCCCAATATTAGTGACAAATGTTGAATTGTCAGCAATAAAGCTATTTGGAGTAAAGAACATATCTGTCAACAAGTTATGATCTTATTTATGCATAATGCTTTTTTGTTCCAAAGTACTGAAATTCAAAAATACACAAATGCCACCAAGTTGCTGATATGATTCAAGGTGATGTAGACCGACACTATTCAGCATAAAGTAAATGGAAGAATCTCTTCATGTGTGTATCTTACTCTCACTGTGTAGGGCTGTATCACCCCAACTTACTCTGCTGTAGAAAGGTGTGGCCCTTCATTAAACACTCCAAGGTCACCCAGCAGTCTGGAATCAGCTATCCCATTCGTAGCTTGATCTGTGGATGGTCTGCTCTGATTCTCTCAAGAATGACAAGTTGTTAATAAAAATATTTATAGATCTCCCTCAGATTTATCAAGGGAATATGTCTCAGTACATAGGCTGTGATGAATTGAACAACTTTTGTGAAGGATGAGTGCAAACAAAGGGAACAGATAAAATATTGGCAGATGAAAAAAAGCTCAATGGCACAATATTGAAAAGCAAAGTATTAAACAAAATGTTTGTACCACCCACATGCTTGCTGAAGAGAAGCACCACAAAAAGAAAAAAAAGTAAATATGTACAACAAATTGCTCTGACACACTGACACCTTGGTTAAAGCCAAGATAACTTGTAGGCAATAAATCATATTTCCAAGGAAATGAATTTCTTGCTGTTGTGCTGGCTATGTGCTGACTGTCGTCATGGTAAAGGATGAAAAATTTTAGATTGTTTGCAGCTTTGGACCAATCATCAATTTTGCATCTTAGCTCAGCTTCCCAGCATTTCCCTTTTGTGGTGACTGCTTTGTTGCATATTCAAGAAAGTTCTGCCTGGGAACACTCTGGAGGCAACAGAAGGTGGAAGAGTGGCCTACAGCCGCCAGAGGTTCGCTGAACACTGATATGTCAATGGGTACAAATACAAGCTTCGCGTTCTCAAAGCTACATTTTGTAGTGATCATCAGGAGTATGTGCAGAACACCAAATTTGTGACAAAAGTGAGAAATTATGGCAGGTTTTTCACTTCTGTTGAAATACTGTTTTATTTCATCCAACACATTGTTTCAGAGATAACTGACCTGTCCTTCACATGGTTGTTGCCTGCAGCCAGGACCATTTAGTTCTGATATCCTATTTCATGCAAGAAACACCTAAAGCTTATTACCCATCACTGGCTGCATAAAATTATAGGCTGTCAGTATGTATTAGATGAATCCATCTGGAGAAGATAAAAGAACCACAAATGAAACTGGATTTAACATTCCAGATAAATTGTCTTTCAAGATTAAAAGAAAGAAAATAACCCCAAAGACTGCTTGTTCTCTTTCTTTTCATGCAAAGTAGGGAAGAGGGCAAAGAGCTATTACTTAATGAGGTCAGCTTCCTATCTGTTTCAGAATAATATTTCTCAGAAGCTTTATCATTTGAGGTAGGTCTTCCTTTCCCAAAAAGTGGTCCCTCTTCTGTTATTTATTGCAGTATTCTAACTTTTGTTTTTTAAAGCAGGACAAAGAGGCAGAAGAACTGAAAAACAGCAACCAATATGGTCTGGCTAGAAGTAAAGAATATTAATACTCCTAGAGAGAAAATGCTTTTCACAAACCTTACAGAAAAATAGGGAGAAATATATTTCCTTTGAAAGGACTTCAGACCTGCTCTCATTAATGTCAATAGGTCTGAATGTAATGATTAATGCATACTAATTCCCCTTAATACCTATTTGGGGTCATTTATAGAAAATAAAATTATCTTAAATTATGTATATGTACATTTTAACAGCCTTGTACTGAGGAAAGAAAATGTACTGTACAGTGATTAACACTCCAACTCTGTATGAATTTTCCAATTTACTACTGGGAAGAAGAATGGGACACTTGGATTAGGACTTTTCAGAGTTTCAGTTAAACTGCCAAGTATATGATGTTCGTCACACTGTTCATCATAATCATAAAACCAAACAGGTGCAATGCATTAGCAAAGCACTCAGCTTTGTTTCATGCTGCTTGTTCTGTTTCCTACAAAGAGAGATGCAAGAATCACTTTGACTCATAGAGTCTTGGAAATGGAATAACTCTAAGGTGTGAAAATGTAGCTCTAAATCTTGGAAGCAGAGATAATTTTTCTATTCTGCACCTCCCTTTCTCATGCCACAGGTAAGAATACAAAGACATAATAGGATCCTAGAAAACCCTATTCATAACATCTATGCAAAATACACAGATCACACTAAGTAAAGGTGGATAAAAAACATACATCAAAGAAAAAACCCTACAAATTTAAAAAAAAAACCATGAAAGATGCACAATTCCTCTATACTGGATATGTGAAGCTGACATACACGCAAATTATGCCCAAGTCATTTTAAGACACGAGTATTAGGTCAGTTCTAATGTCTGTAACAAATAGCAGATTAAGCATGAGCCTAAGAGGAGAAAGGCATTCGAAGTCCCTCTGGCTGGAAAGTGAAATAATTACTACTGAGAAAGCTTTTTTAAAGTATGAACATTTTAACTCCACTGCATATGATAAAGGAGACTGGAAAAGACCTTTCCTTCCAAAAAAATGTTGTAGAAGGGGATTTATACTTTTATCACAATTACGCAACACTGCCTCCAACCGAGAGGCACTAGGGGGTGAGAGGAAATGGATTATCCATTATCCAGGCAAATACGTGAAAACAGGAGGAGAAGGAGTAGAAAGAGTGTGTAGGTGTGACTTCAAGAGACTGTGCACATAACATTTTGTGCCATTAAGAGACCTCCCCAGTACAGTGATTAGCACATAGACAAGAAGTAAAGGGGTTTGAAGTAAACTACTGGCTCTGTCACTGACTTCCAGTGTGCTCCAGGATCCCACATAATGACAAACACACTACACAGAGTAGCGTTGGCACTCATCAGGGGAAACTGGTAAAAGCTTCTTTGAAATTCAGCAAATGAGAACATTCTCAAAATGGCATTTTTTTGACCAGGTCTGCCCACAGGCAGTCAGTAAATCAGAAAGGAAACAAAAACTGCATTTGTTAAGTCACTGTTGTTGCAGGGGTTTTTGTCACTTTCACTTGGGTCACTAGATCCCCACTTACCCCACAGCTGGAGAGGAGTGAATTACCTTCATGGGAAGCCATGCAGAGATCCTTATTTCCTAGAGAAAAGCCTACAATTTCATGTTAGAATTTGTCATAATTCTGCAAAATTGGAGCTGTAATGCCTTGCCATAATACTTGATAGTGACAGAGTTGAAGAAAAGGCACAGATAACAGGCCTGGCTGTCACTTACTGAATATCACAATTAGTCCAGGATAACACACCTAAGTTTAAGCAATCTCCTTTCAAAAGCATTCATTTGTTAAAGTGGAGAAATATCTCTTGTGCATTTCTAATGAAGATATGATCCTACTCTGGTAGGTCATGAAAACGGATTATTTCATTTTTGTCTCACTGCATGCTTTAGGAATAAGTCCATCTCAGAAACCTGTAACATGATCAAAATAGATTCTATTATTATTATTTTGATTTATTTACAAGAACAAACCGGGGGTGGGAACAGCTGACCAAGAGCAGTAGGACACAATGGGATATGCCATATAAACTGTGTTCAGTACACCATTTTTTCACTAGCTCTCCACACGTATTATTAACAATGCTCTCAGGAAGTCTCTCTCTTTTCTGCCCACAGCTGAAGAGTCCACAAGCTCTATACTGTAATGTGGGCAAGTGGGATCTACATAGAATGTCTGTAGTATGTCTCCAAGAAAGTATTCTACTGAGTACAATACAAATACTTTTTAACTGAAACACTAAGCATTTAACTGGCTGACTCTTATGGTTCTTTCTTGCTCTTAATAGCTAGCAAGGACCCATAAACACTCAGGAAGGGAAACAGAATTGCAAACAAATTGAAATTTAGAGTCATGTGGGCATAAATTTAAAATAGAGGTCAAAGTAAAGCTGCACAACAGTCCTCCATTACAATCCACAAATACTGTTTATGCCTCATTAAAAGGCTATGTACAGATTATAATGGCAAGAGGGTCTGGAAAAAAAGAGCTATTCTTCTTTAAGTTTCAAGGCTATGACCTTGGACTGTTCAAAAGCCTCTGTCGATATGATAAGGAGTAAAAGAAAACACGACGTAGCAGCAGAGAAGTAGAGCTGAAGATTTCAAATGCAGCAGAGAATTGAAAGAACTTGCATGATTTCCCATGTAAATAATATTTTTTATTCTTTTTTACCTTCATAAACAAGATAAATTTCTGCTGCTAATCCAACACAATCCGACTCATTGGCTATATTATGCATTTGTATTCTCTATTATGCTGACAGGCACAAATAACTTTCACTGCTGGATGCTGAAGGAAAGCAGGTGAGATTGTCCTGAAATTAACTGAGGTGCAGATTCATTTCATATCACTGAAAAACTTCGACAATGTTACTAGTGTCATGTTACTCTAAACCTAATGTAAATGATATCAAAGTCCTGCTCATTAATTTCATGAAAATCTGTCCTCTGATGTATTTGGATTTTAGTTCTGGTAACTAGTTTATAATCCAGAAAACTTCTTGAAGACCCATGAATTCAATAGTGTAATAGACATGGAAGAAAATTATTTCCTACTATAGTTAACTGAAAAATTATGATCTTTGACATATTGTTAATAGCAGTTCACTTGGGCCTAAGTCATTAAGCAGCACACACATTAATGTCAATTATTAAGGTTCATAACAGAAGTTGTTAAACAAAAATGGATTACAGTTTCAGGCTACGCTTTAAAAGAGATGAAGACATATTGGAGAGACAGAGGAGGAAGAGTTTTTAGAAGTCTAAAAGTAATAACCTGTAAGGAAAAACTGAGAGGAAAGATTGTCTATGTAAGAAAATAATGAGAGGAATTATGGAAATAGTCTGCAAATGTGCAAAAGGATGCTCCAAAGAGAAAAGATATTATCACTTTTCCATGTCCATTAAATTAAGACAAGAGGTAAAGGCACTTGAAATGCAATAATTCAAGTAAGAAGGGTTTCTAGTGGTAGAGCTCATGATTCACCACAGTTGTTATGGAATCTTCACCATGAGACATTATTAAGGACAAGAAGGACAAACTTCCTTCATTTTATTTCAGTTAATGTGACTGTGGCAAACACATGGTTGTACATCCTCTCAAGGTTCCTTCCTACTGTGATTTGAAATTCAAACTTTTCTGTTTTAACAGTAAGATTTTTTCTTTATTTTTTTAATTAAATAAGAAAATTAAAAGCAATTTGCTTATTGAAAGATGGATTATTTGTATCATAATGATACGAGTGCCATTGGCTTGCACAGGCATACACTCTACTAAGTTAAGAATTGGCTGGATGGTCTGGCCCAAAGAGTGGCAGTGAATGGAGCAACGTCTAGTTGGAGACCAGTCACAAATGGTGTTCCCCAGGACTCGGTGCTTTGTCCAGTCCTGTTCAATATCTTTGTCAATGACCTAGAGGAGGGGATCAAGTTCACCCTTAGCAAATTTTTTTACAACAATAAACTGGGAGGAATTGTCAATCTATTGGAAGATAGGGAGGCTCTATAGAGGGATCTGAAAAGGCTGGATCAATGGGTTGAGGCCAATGGGCTGAGATTTTCCAAGGTCATGTGCTGAGTCCTGCAGCTGGGACACAGCCCCCCTATGCACTGCTATATGCTTGGGGAAGACTGGCTGGAAAGCTGCCAGACAGAGAATGAGCTGGGTGTATTGGTTGACAGCCTACTGAACGTGAGTCAGCAGTATGTCCAGGTGGCCAACAAAACGAATAACCTCATGGCTCGTACCCCAAATGATGTGACCAGCAGAACTAGGGAAGGGATTCTGCCTTTGTACTCAGCACTGTTGAGGCTACATCTCAAACATTGTGCCCAGCTTGGAGCCCTTCACTGTAAGAAAGACATAGAGGTCCTGGAGCTTGTCCAGTGAAAAGTGGCAAAGCTGGTGATGGGGCTGGAGAACAAGTCTTACAAGGAGTGACTGAGGGAACTGGGGTTGTTTAGCCTGGAGAAGAGGAGGCTGAAGGGAGACTTCATTGCTCTCTGCAAATACCTAAATGGTGGTTGTAGAGAGGTGGGTGCTGGTCTTTTCTCCCAAATGATAGATGATAGTACAAGAAGGAATGGTCTTAACCTACATCAGGGGAAATTTAGATTGGACATTAGAAAAAATTCCTTCACAGAAAGTCTTATCAAGCACTGGAACAGGCTGCCCAGGGATGTAGTTGAATCACCATCCCTGGAAGTGTTTAAAACACGGATAAATGAGATGCTTGGGTATATGTTTTAGTAGTGGACAGGTATGGTTGGAGTTGTTGATCTCAAAGGTCTTTTCCAACCTAATGATTCTGTGATTCTATGATTCTCTGATTATATAATTAAGCTGTATCTCCTTTGGGTCAAATTTGGAAACAAATTGCTGGTTTGTAAAAATTACTGAGTGCTATCTGAGTATTCTGACTCAGTTTTATTATAAGAATCAATCTTTTTAAAGACTTCATTAAAAATAGCCATATTGTGGATAGAGAAATAAGCTGGAATAATTATTCAAATAAAACACCATATGCAAAGCACAATTCCAGAACATTCTTAAAATAAGTTTTACCATTCTGAAAGGATTTATTTTCAAGTGAAGGTTTGCATAAACATCTCTTTTTATAGATAAAATTCATTCTTAAGCTATATGTACAGACTTCTCCATAACTTAAATCTCTCTGCATGAAAAACAGGTTTGGCCTTATCTTCTATATTAAAAGGAAATTTCATCTGACATGCTTAGACAAGAGGATCTCTACTTATCTACTTTGAATAATTTATTTCTCCTGTACTGTAAACAATTATCTACTTCATGAAGAAAACTTGGTTATGAGTAAGAATTTTGAAAACATTACCATTAACTATTGCCTAGGGTTTTGTTAAGGGTTTTTTTGTTTCGGTTGTTTTTTCCCCTTATACCACATTTGCTTATACTGGTCATAACCCTTTGGAAGTGCAATATTCAGATCCCACATGCTCTTGACATTTTGGTCATGAATGCAAGACACAAGTTGTAAAAGACTGTAGCTATTATTTCTTATTAGGAGATTAGTCAGCTTTAAACTGGGAAGTTTTGATTGAGACCCAAAGGAATAGCCAATAATGGAGTATAAACCATAATACAACAATACACTATGTGGTCTTTCATGTAAATATGATTCAAAATATGTCCATAACAAATGCACTGCAAACCACCTATGGGCTACAAAAGGTTCCTTCACATTAAATAATAAAAAGTTGCGGTTGATAAAAGAAAATGTGCATTAGTTCATGAATATTGTATCAACCCATTACTGCAAAATCATAAAACAAAGTTGGTCAAGTACTACTCCTCATTTTCACAGATTATGAAGTGTCAGATTGTGAGTCTGGGCTGAGAATTCAGCTAGAGTAATTTAAGGATCAAATGGCATTATGATGTTTCCATAAATGAAGGAGAAAAGGCAAAGAATGTGGAAAAACTCTTTTAAAAAACAATTGCAAGTAAAAGGATATCTTAACTGGAATTCAATAAAAGTCATTTTGCAGCTAAGACAAAGTAATGACCACATTTCTGAGATTTGTAATACATAGCAGGAGCTGGGCCCAAGGGCAGTGCATACTTATTAGTGGCAGTGTATGCTCCTTCAATACACATAAAATATTATAACACTTGATCTGACACAGTCAGCAGATAGTCTGCACATAATGTTGTTACAATGAGTCTAATTTCAAGAACAGCTCAGAGCCAGAAGTAAATAAATAAAATAATGAACTAAGTAGAACAACTAACCTTTCACAATAAAAAGGAAGGAAAAGCCAGTATGGTTGTCAGGAAAACTAGCTGTATTTCTGCAAGATTATCTTCATATCTGAAGATCATTCCACCAGGCAGAACTCAAGGCTTGAAAAATGTCAAAAATAGGAAATAAACAAGGAAGGTGAAAATTATAATGCCTGTGACTATCAGCATCTTTGAAAAGAGTAACTGAAATGTTTTCTGTAAAGGTCATCTGTGTAAGGGGTAACAACTTCTGCTAATTTTGGAGGGAGGGCTACTGAGCTTTTTACATCATAGGGGAGAAGATACTGTTGAGAACTCTGATGCAATGCAAACCCTCCTGAAATGAGTTCCTGTAGCCATCCCCGTCTCCATGGATATGAGAACAATCTATTTCTTGTAAAGATTAACAGATAGCTGCTCTGATCTGGATATTGTGCTTCTGTGGGAAGGACAGAAAATGCACTTTGGTTCCATGTGAGCTCTTTTCTAGATGTGAAACAATGGCATGGGGTAGGGTACCTGTTTTTTCAAGGGAACTGAAAGCAGTTTACACTATACATTGCCAATGTTCTGTAAGTAAGTGGAACCACAAACTGTTTCCTCAGAAAAAGATACTCTCTGCTGCCTGTCACACTGAACTCTTCTGACCATTTTAAGTGGCATCTCAGATGTTCAAAATAAGGAAAAGTAAACACAAAATCTCCCTCTTCAAGTATGAGCCTTGTTTTTTTGGAGAACATTTCAGAACTGAGGGCATCAGACAACCTGACTGAGTCAACTGCAATCGGGCATCCCAAAGGTATGAAAAAATATCCAAAATCTCCTTTACCATCCAGACAAAATGTAGCCATCAATGAAAATCACTCTGTGTTGGTGTCAGATTTTCTGGAGGAACTGAAATATGTAGAAATTAAATGTCTCAGAAGTTAAATTATGTTTGTTAGGCACCCATAAGTATCTTCTCAAAAATTTAAGTTCGAACTGACTTCCTCTAAACTCAAGAGCCTGGTAAGTATATTGCATCTTTGCCAAGTCTCACACATTTCGGTGTTGTGTAAGAGCTGAGTGCACTTCTTTTGTCTCTGGACAGAAAGAGATATTAAGTTTCTTATTTCAGTTGCTCACTGGAGAGAATGAATCCTTCTAAACCAAAATACAGAATTTACCAAAACCAAGCTTGGTTTGGAATTACTACTTAATCATAATGGACTGCAGGAAAAATTTAAATTGGTGACAAAACATTGAGGAAAAAACAGATGAAAGAGATTAATAGAAAAATGTCTTCCAAAACCACCTGGGCTGGTAGTAAGTGAAGTGACCGAAAGCTGATCCAATAGAGAATTTACTGCTGAACTTAGTGACAACTAATGTTGACTATCCTTCTGTTCAATTTAACCACTTTTTTAGGTAAGTACTCTACTGGGAAAAAAATATTCAGAGGTTACAAAGAGACATTGATTTCTCTCAACTCATTCAAGTCTGACTTAGGAAAGGTAAACGGAAAAGGTGTTGATTGGATAAATGTAAAAGGAGCATGTATACTAATGCATACAGTTGCAATTGCTCCTCACACCAGGACACACTTTTCACAGGTATATTACTGCCGAAGATGAAATTCAGAAATTACCGACCAATCAGTCATGCAGTTTTAGGACTTGGGAAAGAAAGTCACAGCAGGTAGAAGAAAATTACCTTAGGTCTTTTCAAAGTCTAAGACTGTTTTAGTGCAGGTTTCAAAGTACTCAGAAAATTCCCTCTGACCCAGAAACATGAATAGGCAGGATGTTTATAGACAGTGACTGCTGGCTGGGGATAAGACAAACAATTGTTCCTCACCTTATATCTTGTCCTCCAAAACCTATCATCTCACAGTACGAGAAAGCTCTGAGCTACATTAGGCTTAAATTGCTCTATATTACTACATCCTACTGCTGTTTGAGGTGGTTTGTTATAGTTAGACTCCTGCCAGGAATGTATAAGGAAATAAATGATACATTTTGATACAAGGCTATTTTGCTGAACTGAATGGCTTAAAGAACTGACAATGAATTTCTTTTTTCTCTTCTAAGTCACTGGTGCAAATCCAATCCGGTTTAATAGTGACCAGAAGTTATTGCCACCTGACAACAGACCTGAATCCATGTTAAATTGATTGTTACTTTTCAGCCCAGCTGCTAATGACTTGGTCATGAAATTACAGCTACTCCTGACACAATTTGGCCCCAGTGAAGCTGTATTAGCACCAGTACCCAAGGACAAGTTGGGTGGAGCACTCTCTCTGCATTTTATGTGCCAGAAGGACTCAGGTTACAATTTTCATTCTAAAAACTTACTTCATAAAATGAAAAAGTAGTTTTGTCAAGACTGAAACTTTTTAATGAAATAAAAAATTCAACAGGAAATTTGATCTATTTGTGCCAAATATCAAGCTGAAATATTTTTTGGTTTATCTTAAAATATTTTTCCGTTTGGGAATTTTAGTTAAAAAAGAATAAAAAGTAATTGCATGTTAGGATGAGCATTTAAGATAACAGCTAGAGTGGGATTCATTTTACTTAACTTTAGACACACATAGTGTAATCATCAACCTCAGACCTGGTCACTCCAGGTTTCCTTACAGTCATTGGAGAGAAAGACACATTTAAAGTGTAATTCATCTGACTCATTTTAAATATCTACTTTAAGATTAATAATGACCTTAAAAATACTGCCTCTCTTCACTGACTATGGTATGAGACTACAGAGATCTCAAAGAGAGATCTAGTAGAGAACCAACTGCTGGTCAAGTGAGATCTCTACCTGTTTTCTTCTTTATTACATACCATTGTTTCTTAGCTTCTTACCACTAACAACTTTAACTAATAAGATATTTTCTGTTGAAATAAAGGGAAAGATGTAGGTTGTTTCATAATTTTTATTTGAAGAACAAACTTCTAAAATTCAGTTCAAAAATTTAAGTCAAAAGCCCTGTTACCTATCTATGAAACTGAAGATACTCTCAGTGGAATTTTAGTAGGTAAGAAGGATGAAAAATCAGAGGTTCTCTGAAGCCATTGGCCAGCATCTCATCCAATTATTTTCATTTACAATTACTGAAATCAACAGAAAAGCTAAAAGGCTATTCCGTGGGATGCAGAATTCAGACATTTTACTTTTCACTGAAAGCTATCATGAAGGAAAGCAAAGGGGATATGCTAAGATAGCCAAAGAGGACTGGTCGTGGGAAGCATGCAGTAGGTGGAGAAACAGATGTTGTAAAGTGTAGCTGAAAAGAAGGAGCATTTGTGAAGGAGGGGAGAAGGTCTGAAAGGAAGGCAGATATAAAGAAAGGGTATAGAATGAGTACCAAAAGCAAATGAGCTGTAGAAAATTTAACATTTTTCAGAAAGTCACAAGTCCAAAATGAAAATCAGCTCTTTCTCGCAGTTCTGATCATTGTTTCCTACATTGCTAGGCGCACATTAAACAAAGTAAAGAAGCGGTGTGGAACCTGCTCCTCATTCTATATTTAGTGTATCCTCATTCAGTTCCAGAGCTGTCAGCAGCACTTTCACCTCTCTCAGCTTATACTTCCACAGATCTGAAATGTTTTGTTGCAGATCATTAGTTGCATTGGACTCAGTCCAGGTTTAGCCACACAACTGGGAATACAGATACCTTGGAGATATTTCAGGTTTGGTTCCAGACCACTGCAAAAAGCTAATATCTCATATCACAGGAAAGCAAGTCACAGCAATTTTTTTAGTTTCTCAATGCATATAAAAGTCATGTTTATACTGTACTGCAATCTATTAACTGTGCATTATGTCTAAAAAAAACCCTATTTACATACCTGGATTAAAAAAATACTTTATTGCTAAAAAATGGTGCAATAAAAAATGCAATATCTGTGAAGAGCAATAAAGTGAAGCACAATAAAATGAGGCATGCCTATACAGCTCATTTTGTTCAACAGAGCCAAGTATATTGACAGAAATAAATTTACATTCATTGCCTCTGAGCCTAACACAGGTACTTTCTCCACGTCTCTGCCTAACAAAGCTGTGAAGGAGACTTTTGACCCATCAGCAATCTCACAAAAAAATTAGCCTGATTTTAACTCCATTATCCAGACACGTCTCTCTTGGATCTCACAGCATTTACACAGGAACAGGTTCATTCATTAAAGATAGCGTTTACACTTAGCTTTTACAATTCAAGGATTGGATATATTGTTGGGTGGTTTGTGATGACATTTTTCTTAATAATGTGGGCAGCACTGGAATGTATTTCTCCAACTACTAGTCTCTTGGTGGATGCACATTATTTAGATTAAGAGCAAGAAACTCTCCCAGGTGGTTTGCAGGTAAAAGAAAAAGTATCTGCTGGAAAGGTTAGGAATATAATTGAACTGTGCTTTTGCCTAGAAAGGAAGCACAGACTGATAATGGGGTTTCATGCAATTACGTTGTAACAGTCTTCAGTTACCTACCCCTTTTTTAAAGTTAAAAGATAAAATAAAAATATAGGAAACTGTGCAGTGGTTTGAAGTCAGACATGAACAGGCAGGAGCTTCAAGCACATAGAATCATAGAATAATGAAAATTAAGAAAATTAAATTTGGAGGGCGAAAGACGTGGGGCTCCAAAAGTATTGGTAACAACTGGGAGAACTACTGTATCTTTTAGTAGAATCACAGAATCACCAGGTTGGAAGAGACCCACTGGATCATTGAGTTCAACCATTCCTATCAAACACTAAACCATGACCCTTAGCACCTCGTCCACCCATGCCTTAAACACCTCCAGGGAAGGTGAATCAACCACCTCCATGGGTAGCCTGTTCCAGTGCCCAATGACCCTTTCTATGAATTTTTTTTTCCTAATGTCCAGCCTAAACCTCCCCTGGTGGAGCTTGAGGTCATTCCCTCTCATCCTGTCCCCTGTCACTTGGGAGAAGAGGCCAGCACCCTCCTCTCTACAACCTCCTTTCAGGTAGTTATAGAGAGTAATAAGGTGTCCCCTCAGCCTTCTCTTCTCTAGGCTAAACAACCCCAGCTCTCTCAGCTGTTCCTCATAAGGCCTGTTCTCCAGTTCCTTCACCAGCTTTCACATCTTTAACTCTGATTCATGCTGCATCTTCAAATTAATACGTATCCTCTCTGCTTCAGTGGAACAGGTTGTCTAGATGATGTAAAATCAACCACACTTCTGATCCTGCACTCGAAACCAGACACTGCAACCATCTCATTTTTATTATGCAAAGCTACTCTACAAGACAACCTCAGCCCAGATTCCAAATATTTAATCACTTTATAAATGAGCTAAAATTCCCTTTCTTAAGTATTCAAGCAGTTCAGTGACTGGCAAAACAAGTGGTCTCTAGACATCCCATACAGCTTCCTACATCCACGTTTTCCTCACTGAACTCTAAAGAAACTATGTGGATATTTAATACTTTCATCATCAACTATTGTGTCATTTGGAGCTCTTTCAATCCTTCCCTTATCCTGCAAATGCACTTGTCTTCCAAATCCACAAGAGAATTGTATTAATATTTAAGTACCACAGCCAACATTTTTGATTTTGCATTATATATGACTTGGCAATGACTTCCTTTTCTGAAAGCAGAGGATACCAGCAAGATCTCTGCTCAACTACCTTTTAGTTCACTTCTGTCACTCCCACCTCAGTTTTTCAGCTCTTCACTGCTCATTCCGCAATTGATCTTCATATCACACAGAAGGAATTACGGCAAAAGTTCAACAGGAAAAGATGCATGCTTTACTCTAGCAATGAGATAAAAGCAGATTAGAGCCCTTAATTTAAAGTTGTGATGGATGAAATAACTGCAGGAAATTCCTGGAATATGAATGACCTTTCATGTTAATCTATAGGCTATTTATAAAGAACAATTTTTCCTCCTAGGCTGGAAAAAAAGGTTTTAAAAAATAGCTTGAGTAGAATGGTAGTAGCATACAGGACTAAGCAAAGATTGCACAATTACATGAGAAAGTTTTGTTTATCAATCCCTTCTGGTCTTAAATACCTGGACACATGATTTTCTAGGACCACATGTTTCCCTGCATAAGCTATTAATAAGGTTTTATCATTCCAGTAGAGAATCATATAACTTACAAACCCAGAAATCTCTGCTGTGAAAGACAGCTCATACTTATGTGATTTGCCACACAGATCTGTTGAGCAGGAAAAAAATATATTACAAAAGGTCTTCTTTCAATTTAAAAGTCAAGAGTAAAAGAATACAGGAGCAGAAAGAAGACAGTGATTAGAATGGCTTATTTCTCAACCCAGACAAAGGGAGGGGGGAAAAGGTGGGTCCGTTTGTCTGTGTGGCGATCCAGAGACCAAAAAGGTTACTCCCAGGGTCAACATCAAACAGTATTTATTTCCAGGGGGCACAACAACGAGCCGAGGTACGCAGCCGCATGGAGTTACAGAAATAAATCCCTGGTAACCCAGGACGCTACGATCCAAGCAGACACGCATGCTGTGAGGTCAGGGGGAGAGGGTCTGGGAGAGGTATAGAGAAAGACAGAAAGAGAAATAGAGACTATCACCACGTGGTCCAGTCACGGGATTTAGGTTGCTCCGGTCCAGGTCTGTGTTTCACTCCAGGTGCGGCCCCATCCCCATGGCAACCGTCCAGGACCTGGCCGCGTGGCAACCCCCTGCACGGGCCCCTGGCGACTCCCCAAACGGCCCCGTGGAGACTCACTCTGACCTCGCCCAGAACCTGCCTGGCACTGCTGCAGGAGAGAAGCTGGTGAAGTGGGGGGAGAGCGGGCTAGTGGGGGGGGTGCTTAGTCCTGCACTGTTGCCCATTGGACAAAATGTTTAAGGCAAAAGCATCCAGTCTGACTTGACAGCTTACACAAACGCAAGTTTACTTTCTTAGTAACTCAGTAAGTACGATGCTCTGTGCATCCAAATTCTTAGGCTGCACCCTCAGAACTGCATGCCTACTAGATTGTACCTGTATACACAGTGCTTAACCCAGCTACAGGTGGTGTCCTACTACCACCATGAGGCCTTAAGTTGTTGCTAGGTACCAGCTGGTTTTAGCAGCCCAGCTGGTGTTCTGCCCACCTTAGCCGCTTTCATCTCTGTAGCAAGTTTATTCTCATGAAGAACCTTGCAGAGTCAACAGAACATTCCTCTGCCTGTGAAATCCAGGCTTTTCATGTCTGACCTTTTATTGCAAGTGGCTGCAGGGAACTCAATAAGCACCAAGTACAGCTCTGCAGTAATGAAATATGTTTGGAGTAGTGTTCACAAGAGTATGACTACCACTAAACATTTACAATTTAATATTCACAACAGATACACATAAATAAAACATTCTGTTCTAGGAGCAATAACTAATAAACGGATTTCTTTGTGTTTTTTTTTTTTAAAAAAAAGGGATAGAGAAAAGGAAAAGCTTATAGTTACTGTAGGAACATATAAAAGGGAAATTCCTTCTCAAAATTTTATTTAGGTAGTGCACATACCAGTTTCTCCATATCATTGAATTGGACTGACAGATATTTTAATTTCTTCTTAAAATATTTTATAATCTTTCAATTCAAAGTGCTAAGCACAGCAAAAAAAAAAAAAAAAGTAATCCTACTGAAAATTATAAGATTTTTCCACTACCATGAGTTTTATTTTCATGTGTTTTTTGCTTTAAGAGGTTCAAAGCTACATATGGTTAATGACTCAGAAAATTTCAGACAATCAGGATGATCATCAGTAAAAGGAGTACTGTTACAGACTTAAAATAAAGGTAATAACAATAGAACAAGAAGGCTAGATAACACTGGAAATTAGTTAATATGTTAAATTCAAAGAACTCATAAAATTAATTTTTCTAAGTTTGAACGATGGTCAGTATAGAAATGTCCTAAAGGTCAGTATTGGTACCAGTGTTTTTTAAAGTGTTAGTAAACCAGTCAAAAAGTAGACAGCAAGTTACTGAAAACTGAGAGAATGTTAAGTGGTTTCAGCTAATAATAGCTTACAGAGGATTGTGAAATTCCTCAGTTGTAGCTATAGTCATTGGAGATCTGGGAAGCATGATAGCAGATTAAATCTTGGATCACTAGGAAATATTTTGCATTGACACAATTAAAAAATCAAAGTCACTGACAGTCTATAAGCCCAGCAGCCAACTACTCTAGAGGAGGAAGAGATGAAGAAGCTAGCATAAGCAATTCAGGAGCTAGATAATGAGCACAATTAAAATTCCTAAAGTTAGACATAGCATGAGGTAGATGTCTCTGTATACTTGAGAGCAAACAAAGGTGTAAAGTATCTTAAACCAGGTTGAGAGTATAACCAAGAACATTTTCTTATATTTTGTACTGTATAATACACAGCTCATTCAAGCACTTGAAATAATCTCATTGTATACCTTTAAGAAATGTAGAACACAAATGATACTTAAAGTGGGGGATTAGAAATCTGCATTGGATTCATATGTAATGAAGATTATTTGTGCCAGCAGGCATCTGCTTGAAATATGCAAAGGAAGATGAAAGGAACAATTAAAATTTTGAAGTATTCAATGAAAAATAAACTACTGTCTCCTTAACATCAACAGTTGAGAGGCCAAAGGAAAGAGAAACAGACAAAAATACGGAGATAAGCAATCACAAAACTTGCAGTGCATGGAAGAACTGTGGAAATAACGCTGAAGCTAAGGCAATTAGAGTGATTTGTTTTAAATAGGGACCAGACAAGTTGTTAACCAAGAACTATAGATGTAGTTAGGTAGAAAAGGTAATTGAATACCACATTTCACAATTCCAGCTAAACCAACCAATTTACCATTTCATGAGTACCAATATTCAGAGGGCAAAATAAATTAGGTTACTTCTGGGTATTCAGATTTTATTCCCTAACACAGCCACTGTAAACTCAGTTCTCAACAAGTCTGAAAAATTTGCTTTGAAAAATGCTAACAAAAGACTTCCTTGCTTGTCTTATCTGTGTCTATGGAAGCCAGATAGACAGATCTCTCAATTACAAATGATCTCTGATACTCTGTTTACATATTGCTTTCCACAGTAGCTGCCCATCATCCTTCGTTCAGCTCTTTAGTTACCTCGTTCTAGAGGGCTTAGTTTTCCTTATTTAACTCAGTCAGTGTGTAATTTTATTCCACATGTTGCTTACTGAAATCAATGCATTCTTCACAAAAAGTTATAGTTTAACTTAAATAGGAGCAACAAGATTGAATACAAAAAAATCATCTTGGATTTTTGCTCTAAGAGGACAAAAATATTGCCCTAGTACAAAGAAACCCACTAAAATCTGTGTACATCAGAAATACAGAGGAAAAATTGCCTCACTGATCGTTTGTCCTTAAGTTATTTATGGTTAAGTCATTCCTGTACTTGTGTAGGAGATCTGTAAAATAAAATCAGCACTGAACTCTGGGGTTACTGCTCAGGAGAGCATATACACCTAACAGAGAAAGCAATATTGTAGTACAGTTTAACTTCCAGTATTTTTTTCTGAATGGATGTAGGTTGCTGAATCACAGCCTTATATTAAGCATTTAGCCTATTGGCTGCCACTCTGTTATAAAACAAATTCAGATACATGCTGGTTGAACAAGCTCCTTGAATCATATAAGGAAAAGCTACAATGACATTCTCTATTATGTTTCACAATAGGAGTTTCTCTTGTCTCTTTTTGCTTTATTTAATTCCCCAAATCAGAAAGAAGAGGAAAAAGAAGAGAAATCATTTGTTTTCCTCAGGTTAACTGAGCTTCAGAGATTGCCAGGTGTGGTCTCTCTTGCTTTCCTTAGGATTGCCCAGATGGCTCCTTTGAAATGGATGTGCTTAATTTTAGAGCAAGAAAAGGAATTAAAAAACAGAGAGTCTAAAGCAAGGTGACTTTTTCCAGCAAGCTTTGATGTGTTAAAATTCTATGGCAATATTTTTCTCCCTTTCCCTTTACTTGGTTCTCTCATTCTCATTTTTCCCCACAGAAATGCACGTGTATTAACTTAAAATTAATGAAATACAGGGATATACCTGATAAACAGGAACTGCTCTGTACTGAATTCTGTTCTTAGCATTTGAAGAATACATTTGCGTTATTCTTTTTCAGTGGCCAACCTGAGAAAAAGATACGTTAAAACCATTGTAATATCATATCAAGCATGAGTAACGGAGCAACACAGGGCATGAATTTCAAGTTACCAGGCAGATGCCCATGGAAGTGAAAAAATGAAACATATTGGGTTTTGTTCCTATTATTAGAGCTGAGAATGTTCTGTTTGGTTAGTTGCTTGGGTTTTTAGATTAGAGTTTAGATGTTCATGACATATATACACGCTATTTTCTAAACACTGAATCTTACGACATACCCAAATGATCTGTCAATTTACCTTGACCTCAGACGCAGATAATTTTCTCAAATACTTACTTCTTGCTTTTCCAAACAAATGGTATATTCCATTTTTGAATTAATTAAAAATTTTGTCCGGTCTGAAACTGAGACAGATGGACAACATGACACATTGATAGGCAAATAACTAGAGCTTTATAAGAAGAAAGAAAATTATGTATTTATTCTCATTGACTGTGTATGTATCTCAAGACTAAAAGCAATCACTTTAGTTCTACTTCATAACTCAGCTTTCTTTTATTTAATACAGTGCCAAGTGATATATACAAAGAAAATAATTAAGTATTTTAAAAGTAAAAAGATGGAAAATCAGAGCCAAAGAGTCTGTCATCCGAAGAATAAGATCTTCACAACAATATATTATAACTTCTAGATTTTTACAGTTTGAAATACTCAGCAGAGCTATTAAAACTATAAGCAAAATAATGGCTTTATAGCATAAAATACTTAGATTGTGTCTGTTCCTATAAACTTGGCTCATTTAGGAGCCCAATGAAGTTCATCAGGGAAAGTATCTCAGGTGGTGTCTCGCATTACTGAGTCGAGTTTGTTCCATTAATTGAAATAAAACTTAATACTATCTAAAGTTTCTCTGTTCTACCTTCACTATCCTGGTAAATTAAATTTATTCAGCCTTCTTCATTCCAATAAAGGTACATTACAATAAATGGTCATTTTTCTCCATGTTACTTTGAAAGAGGTAATTTATGAGAGTCCTGATGGAAGATACTTCTGGAACTGATTGAGTCTTATTGGCTCTGGTCTTACTAGTGTAAAGAGGTGACTAAAGACTAGACTTAAGGTCAAATTGACCACCACTTCATCATTTCCTTCAAGATCGTATTACCTTACATTCCCATGTTCTTTCTTTCCTGGAGATGGAAACAGCAGTCAATATTTTTCTTTAGGTACCATAACGAAGTTCAGTGTAGTGGGTTTTTAAGCCTTGATGATACATATTTTAAAATGCTTTTGACTAAGATGTACCTCAACACAATTTATCTGCAGAGTATTTTATTTATATTGTGTTGAATGACTGATTCTTTTTGAGTAGGGAGTGGGAGACAGCAGTTTACACTTTGCTGTTAACAACTGTGATACTGGACAAGTAGACCAAGTAGAGGTCCTTCTCCCAGGACTCTGATTTCAGTGGAAAAGGCAAAACATTTAATTAGTGAATTCAGTAAATGCTGTCTTTGTCTGATTGCCTCTATATAAAACACATACGTCTTGGAATAAATAATTAAATAGAAATATCATCTAGTTATGCTTGTAGACAGTAAGATATTTTCAATAAACTGGAGCTGTGATGAGACTCCGGAGAATTAACTTGCATATTATTACAGTGAGGCCCACTTATAAGAATGACCCGAATTATGTATTTGTAATTCAATGTCCCAATTTTTTAATGTACTCTTGAGGATAATTGCAGCTGCACTACAACCATTGCTAAATGCAGTGAGTACAGATTTTTATTTTGCACTTTTTGCCTGGTTCTCTCTATCTAAGATTCCTTTTATTCCAGATGTTAGCTATGACTGTCCTGGACTTCCTCAGTGTACAACTCTTGCAAATTGAATTTCCCCATCCCAGCTCTTACATTTAAAATATACAGAAAATAACCTGAAGAAAGTTTACTGTTGAGGAAGGAATGTGGTAGAAAATTGTCAATCCAGCTGCCAAAGACATCTGCAGAGCCTGTTTAGAGAGTTTGGTCCTTCTGTTCTTACCAATATACTATGACTGTACTATAAGAAGTTATTCCTTTGACAAATTATTTTCTTCTTCTACTGAATACTATTTTTTCATTATTTTTCTATGGTTGAGGTATGTGTTTGACCATGGGAGAGAATAATCAAGGCAAGAGCTTTGGAAAAGCAGATTTTATTGACACAAGTCAGACTTTGGATAGTACACATTATTTAATGCCACGTCTTCAACTATTTGACCAGACAGAGTTGCATACCTCTTTCAACTAGGAACAGTGTTATGATATCATTTATGCCAGTAAAATTCTCCAAAACTCAGTGGAATAGCACTGGAAAAAAGACCTTGGACTTGGGTGATTTACTTTGATGAAGAAGAATCTGATGAAAGAAAGAATACAGAATATATAGTCTATTGTGGTTAAGAATAACAGCACTGCAGTGTTACACATCAGTGACTTTTGCCTTTTGGATTATAAATTGGTGGCTGTCTGTGAGGTATAGACATTGGAAAGTGGTCCATGAGATGGTCAGATGGCAAAAAAAAAAAATTATGGCACTCTCACCCACAGGCACACAAGTGAGTAAATAATATGTGGCAGAGTAAAAAGAAGAAAAGAAAAATATTACCCCAGTTTGTATTTCTTTGTAAATGTAATGCATTGTGTCGACACTATGAAAGCCTTTGCATGGATCTTCAATAGCCAGGGATGTGCCTATGGAATTTTTTGAAAGACTAAGTGATGTTTGGACTAAAGTGATAGTTATTATTTTGCAACACTTTGAGAGGAATCAGCACCATCTATCTTGTAGTTAAGTCCATGATTATTACAGTTCAATATAAAAGTGTATATCAATGGCTGATGTAGAAAAAGTTTAAGGAGACACATAAGATATGCTAACAGATCCAGGCACTAACTTATTTGAGACAAGACTTTCTGCTGTAAAAACCAGGTATGAGATTTGCTGCCAACACTATTTACACTGCTTTATTGAAAGACATAAAATTAAACTTAATTACCTGTACATGTCTTCTCTTGCTGTGAAAGTGACTGCTTTGGTCTGCAAGAATATGAAATGCTTCCCTTCAAAAAGTGCAGCTTTAGCATCTCCTCCATTGTAGCGTACCAGTCAGACAGTTTTTAATGTAACATTTTTAATAGGCAAATACTAGATCTTTTTTACCAGAACACGTCCGTTCTGAAATATTTGAAGTTCTAAAACAGGCAATGAGAACAAACTTGTCAAATTATGTGAGATTTTGTGAATTACACATCTGAATACTTCTTTTATAATTAATTAATTTTCTTTTTTAGATTAATTTATTGTGAGAAGGAAAAAACAATACAAAACCAAGAGTTTGTCCTGATTTCTTATTTCGCAGACCTATGTTCTGTTTATCTTAATTCAGAACAGCGAACAATGTAAAACATCCTGAAACTTAGCTTGCAACAGAGAAAATAGCTATAAATGGAATAGTAGGGGTTAGAGGGGACCTCTGGAGATGCCTCTGAGCTCAAAATTTACCCACTGTCTCCCACATCACAAGCACACTAACTTCCACTTTTACCTTTCCATGTGAGGTTATTAAACATAAGGGAAATCATTGTGTCAAATCTTCCCTTTTCTATTGCTTCATTAGTTGCTCCAAGTCGGCAGTTTAAGGCTTAAGCAAGAAACTTTATCAGAGACTTCGTTAAAGTTTTATGATAGTTCTTAATTTGCAGCATGCTATTTAAAGACAACATCTACTCATCAGAGGATAATCTCAGAAATCTGTGGGTTTGCAGTGGCAGGTACCCAGCTTTCTCTTGGCTGAAAAGAGCAGAGAATTAATCTTATATCTACCTCCCACATACTTGAGCTTTTCCCTGGGCTTTTCTCCTCAGTTCCTCATGATAATGCATTTCAGACTGAGCATTTGAACTTTGTTGGAAGTTTCTTTGTACATGTAGGCTTTCAGTAGAACTGAGACAAGGGTACATTTTGTCAAATATTATGAGGATTTTTTTTTTCAGAGGTTTGTCCTCACTTTTCCCAGGCTCAGGTGCTTGTGTTTTCCATTAATGCAGCCATACTATCCTGTCAGTCATTCCTGTTGTCCATCTTCAAAGAGTTCCTGGCTTTGCTAAATATCATTTCCAGATGAGAGGATCAGAAGTGAAGATTTTGAGGATGCAGGAAACAAGAGATACAAGATTCTAAGTTGGTTTATGAACCAATAAATAAATAGTAAGTAATGTGTGAGCCAGTGTGGATCAGCATGGCTATGACCACTGATTTGTGGCTGACATGCCCAAAATTATTAATGTCATCAAATGGATGTCCTTGTCTGGTTCGGGTAGCTTTTAGTGGACTAGAAAACTGCAGAATAATTATGTCTCTTACCTGATTTCTCAGGTTTGCAGGTTACCCCTGATTAATTTTACCATTTATATTTAGTCCAAATCACTGCTCTTGGCAAATACCTGGAAAAAGCATAGTTTACCACATAAATATTTAACTAGATGATTTTTTTAGGTACTCAAAAGCATAGAACTTGTGTTTGCATTTTATTAATCAAATCATCTTGCCTAGCAACATGAGTAGACTTTTACTTATCTATCTCTCTATCTATCTCTCTCTCTCAATCCCCCTCTCTCTCTCTCTCCCTCTCTCTCCACTGTGTTTACCCAGATGTAAACTAGGGATCAAATTCTGCTGTTATCAATGTCAGGTCTTTGCATTTCTGAATCACAAATAATACAGATAGAGGCAGTTCAAACAGGGACACATTTCCACACTGTGCATGGGCTGTGCCAGATCATCCAGACTGTGCAAGAGGACTTTATTGTGCATATATCACCTGCAACTGGCTCCTATTTCAGCTTGCTATCCAGTTTTCCAGCTGGCTTCCTTGTAAGCGGAGCTGTTTCACATGAGCTGTTTTGCATAACTCCCCAGGAAGGAGAGGTGAAGGGGAAGAGAGATGACCCTGCTCCCAAACCCAGGCAGAACATCCACAAACTTCCTCCTGATAAAAGTTATGCATCACACTTCTGTCACTATTTGTACCTCAGCCCAGTCCTTTATATTTCCACAAAGTACAATCGTTATAGCAGAAGCCGCAGATACGTGGACCTAGGCTTGTTCAAGCCCTGCAAAGCTGTAGAGAGTTTTCCTACTCAAGAATGAGATTTCTTATTCACTGTGAACCACGCTCAGCCAGAAGCAGTGTCTATAAAGATGCAATACTGACCCATGACTCTCACTTTTCCTTCTTTCTCAGTGTAACCAGCGGTAGCTTGCTTTTCCATGCCAGGAAGTAGTAGTTGCTAGGACTGTTCCCCTCTGCCTTGCTGAGGGTTTAGTATTCCTGTTTACACCTCCTTAGCTGTTTGCACAGTGAGAGGTAAAATTACAAAGGTTGTTAGTGGGAATTCTAGTAATGTGGTACTTTGAAGTCACTTATATCTTTGAGGAACGTTCAGGATCAGATCAGCTGAGGATAAGGACAGTGTAACTTTGTGTTCTGTCTGTCTCAGGCTTCATTTGCAATGGCCCTTTTATTGTTGAATGAAAATTATTCCCAATCTGCATGATGTCAGGGTGAGGTTGGCAGCCCATGGGAAAATTACTTCACTAGATGGTTATGTTTACCTCCTCTATATTTTTCCCTCAATAATCTTGGCTGGAATCTCTGCCCCCTAAAGTAGCAACAGACAGATCTAGTCACTGAATTGAGGACAGATGAATAGTAACTAATAATAAGCTCTGCAACACAGCAAGGGGCCTGAAAGTGGAAACCTCTACATTAGTGAAGCTGGAATGGAAAATTGTGATACGAAATATTGGTCTGGAATATTTGCTTGTCTGTATGAGTAGCAGGACTTGCTGGAAGCACAAGGGATGCAACTACTTTATTAGTTAGACCTTTTTCTCACCTCCCTTGTTTTAATTAAATGAAGACATTTGATACAAAAACCTTTTAACATCTCTCCCAGTCACCCGTAGGTATGGACAGGAAGCTCATCCTGTGCTTAGTCTTGCTGACAGTTACTCAGGGTCTGGTTTTTTGCTGCAGTCAGCAGCAATGTGTGTCATGGATTCAGGCAGACTTCTGTTCTATTCACAGGCACAAGAAATTGCACAGAAAACAGAGACCATTGTAATAAATTGGGTTCTTTTCACTCCAAGTCTGCATTCAAAGCTGGTGAATTCATTGGAGTAAGTCAGAAAGGTATAAAATACTCAGAGACAAAGAACTAAAAATATACACCTATATAAACACCCACCTACACGTATATAGCATACATGCATTGTAAACAGACACGCACATACAGAAATATGTGTGAACAGAGTAAATTTCATCTACCCTCAAATGCCTGTTCAACACACGTCTTCTGTAAGCCTTTGTCAGTCTGATAGAGTTCTTGCTCTTTTACTTCAGTACAGTACTTTACAGTGCTTCCTATTTTTTGTTTGGCAGTAAATTTCAGGAAGACTTAGGAGCACAGACGGTTTTTACTTCTACGTAGTAAATTAACTACTAGGTCTTCAATGTAGTTCTTTTGTTATTATTGTGCTTAGTTACAGGCTCAACTCAGAGCAATTTGCCCAATTGTCTCTAGAACACAGAATTGGCATGTAGTAATTGTGTTCTTTTCAGTTTTTAAGTGTTTGTATGACATCCTAGTTCTGTCAGAAAACCTAATAGGAAATAATAGGTCGAACTGAGCTTTATGTAGCTCCACTGCATTTAAACTGGGCTAGCTCAAGGAAAAGTTAGGGTTGTAATTATGATTATTACTCTCTCTTATTATTTTGTATTCGGAATATCATACTGATTTTAAAACATAAACAATACATACTTGTCTGGATCCTACCAAGTACAACACAAGCACGAATGATAGGAATTTCATTTGTATAGCAAATGTGCAGCTAAACAGAGCACATACATCCACACAAATCTGAAGACATACATTTATATTCTGTTGCCTCCTTTGGAACTTAACAGGTATGTCTGGGTACTTTACCTACTCAAATCTTGATAGACTAAGCTGTCCACATTGTCAGCCTGGCCAGTGGTGATAAAGTATGGAAATATCCTGTTCTCCACAGATATCAGTGAGACCTTGTGGTTTCTCCTGTAACCCAAAAGAAGCACAACTGCTGTAAGAAGGATTGTACCATGATATTTGTTTCACTTAGAAACTGTGCAGGAAAAGAATCTGATAATGTTGAACAACTAGTTCTTTTTTTTTCTTTTTTTTTTTTTAAATGTGACATTTTCAGATAAGCGTTATGTACCTAGTTCTCATCCAATGTACAGCAAAACACCTTGTGAGGATGAAAACGAAACAATAACATAGCAATTGTATTCCAGGCAACTAATTGGGAACTCTACATAATAATTTCAATTGATACTATTTTATTCTAAGTTTTTAGAAGTGTAGAGTCAGACTCTCAGATGTGGGATGTGTTAAGTCTATTCTGAGCCATGTGCCTATTCATATGATACTAGAACTAAACCATACTAAGTTAAGAAAAACCATCCATTCACATTCTGAATTTGTCCAGCTGCATCTTTGTCGCTAGCATGATTTGTTATTTCTTCTGGACTAGAACTTGGCTGAGGGATGAATCTATTTTCCATACAACAAATTCAATTTTCAAGCCATAGAGAACATTTTTATAACAGCTAGGATTATTTTTCTGTTATCAAAATTATAAATAGATAATGAAACATTTGGAGAAACAGGCCGTAGAAAGTCCAATTGTTGTCTAACTGTCACAGTTCATAGGTAGTCTAACAGAATCATGGGCAAGCATTTTTTATGAAAATGCTTCCTCAATCACGTTCCATAGGCCACTGGTTGCATGAGAGACAGTCCTTAGTGAATTTAATTGCTTGGATGCCTGGCACATTAAGAAAAAATCCTCTTCTTCACTCTAGATGCATATGCTGGTTGTGGACTTTATAAAAGATTCAGAAATTTAGGAGATGCGAGTGCAACTTTAATACTGTGGGTTTGGGTTATGTGTGAATAATGTGAAATCTGAGACTATTTTGCCTCTGACTCACAAAGTTAAAGCAGGAGTGTGGGCTAAATGCATCAAATGAAGTATTCATAATTCAAGTAAGTAAGGGATGATATTCCCACCAGTTTCAAAAGGTTGGTCATATATGTTTTGGTTCACCTTCATCTCTTTTTTTTTCTTTTCATCTTTGTCTTTTCTTCTTAAGTAACCCTGCTTTCATCCCTGGATATATAACAGATTTCATGCTTGAAGAAGTAACAGTCACTCCTGACCTATATATAAAAAAATCTTTGGTCAGCAGTCTAATTTAAATATTTGATGATATCCATACTCTTAATTTATAATTTTGGGAAAACTGAGAAAGAACCTCTTTAAATTCCTCTGATGTACTTTCTGAATAAAGAATCTTTTAATCCCCATCAATTATCTTTTTTTTGGTAGAAAAATAATCATCATATTTTATGGACACTGACACATAAAATGCCAAAAGTGGGGCATTCCATATCCTTTCTCATGGTGTTTAGAGAAATGACTGCAGAAACCTAGTTGACATCCCCATTATGTTATAGATCACAGGATAGAACCAGAGTTTTCCAATTTTCAAACATGCTAAAACCAAGCATGAATATCATGTTACTAGCATGCACAGGGAAAGCACTGACAAAAATGGAGATCTGGGTCAGCAAGGCTTTTGCACATTCCAAACCACTCCTCTGTGCTTCAAATGCAGATGACTCCTGATTTCTTATTTAAATTGATTTTTCTAATCCTTCCCATAATTAAGAAGATGAGAAGAACTAGATCAGACCAAATCTTCTACCTATCAGAAGTCTGTGGAAGCTATAGAAGCAGCTCACTGCAAGCAGTCTTGGAAGAAGTCTTCTGTTATATTTCAGCTTTTTCTCTCACAATTACAAGTAGGTTTAAAGTTTACTACCATTTTCAAAATGTATTAGCATTCACTGTTACATCTGTGGTTGCAGTTCAAGGTACTATTTGTAAACTTGTACTATTATCATGCTTCATCATATCTTAATGCAATATGAAATTTAGACGAGAAATATTTCCAAAGTAGCAAGGTCATTTTACTAAAAACAACCGCTTTCAAGACTACCTTTTAATATTCAAGGACTTCTTTCTACAATTACACAGACATTTTTCAGTGCACATTACCCTTGCCCTTCTCCTCATACTCTGCCCTCCCTCAAAACCCCAAATAAAAATAAAAATGCTTTTAAAATGTCCATCTGCAGAAAACAGAATGAAAAATACTTTAATTTTTGTGGGAACTTACAATTCATGGTCCTGATGTTCTCAGCTGGAGAGACAGGGAGAAAGAAAAACATTGTTTATTTCCTTCCCCTGATTTTTCATCTAAACTCTTTGTGAATTTGGGAGATTCCCTCCAAGAGGAAAACATCCAGAACTGTCAACCTTCTATCCATGTTTTTCTCACACAGGGGTGGCTCCCCAAATAGCTCAAAATTTTATAGAATCATAGAATCATAGAATAACCAGGTTGGAAGAGACCCATCAGATCATCAAGTCCAACCATTCCTATCAAACACTAAACCATGCCCCTCAGCACCTCATCCACCCGTGCCTTAAACACCTCCAGGGTAGGTCAATCAACCACCTCCCTGGGTAGCCTGTTCCAGTGCCCAATGACCCTTTCTGTGATTTTTTTTTTCCTAATGTTCAGCCTTCAGCCTAAAACGCCCAAGATCTTCGTAGAGCCCCAGTTATCAGTGTTCACATGCACATGTCTTTACCCATAACAAGGCTGATTCACACACGCAGTGAAAGACAACCTGACCTTGACACATCTGGATCTGTGGCTCACTCATATAGGTGGCTAGTGTGGAGTGACTAAGCACACAAGCCTCAGCAACCAGAAATCACTACAAGAGCAGAACAACCAATGCGCTGAGCTACACAAATCCACATCTCAGGAACTACCAGGAACCCTCACCCAAAACACAGACGTTCATTACAGCAGGACTCGGCCATATGTGTCCCTGGTTGGGCTCCTCAGCAGCTCTGTAAAGACAGCAGACAGCTGGGCTGTATAACTGGCCCCAGGAGATGGTTAATCCTCTTGTGTTCAAACAGCTGGATGTGTGGTACCATTGCCATACTCAGAACGAAGAGGAGAAAGAACAAAGGGTTTAATCCACTCTGACACAACAGCAACCCTTTATGCTCAGAAGACAACTTGTTGATCCAGAGAGATACAGCAGAGTGACAATTTCTCAGTCCTTTAATTTTACCTATAATTTATGGATAATGTATGGTTTCAAGACACTACAGAAAAGGAATGCTAGTACAAGGAAGGAACAGGTGGATATTTTGGGGGTTTTTTTCCCCACAGATTTCCATCTGACCCCTTTTATGAGATATTAGTGATATCATATAACACATATCCAATACATCATACAGGATTTCAGAAGTTTAAATATTCTACCACCAGGAATACATATCAAATAATGTCTGCATATAATAAAGTAACCCAATTTCTTCTTCAGTGTAAACCCTGTTTAGTAAAAAAGATTGTTTCTATCTCATTTCCTCCAGTAAACAGCACTGCAAATCTATATGAACTCACTACAGATAAAAATCACTTTCTCATGATGCGTCACAGAAGTGCAACAAAAAAGTACTGATCATGATAGAACTTTGGTGCTTAATAGAGAGTGAAAGAAAACAAGGACTTAACAGTAAAAGGCTGGGAGCCAATAGATTTGGCATTTCTACTGAGATGTATCAAACCTCACTCAGCATTTCATTTTCTGTGACTGTAAAAGGGATTTTTTGCTCTTGAATTCCATGGCAAGATAATCAGTCTGCTGATGTCTTTTGACTTGGTTTCCCAGATTATAAAATAGAAAGTCCTGTACCTCTTTCATGAGCATATAAACACACTAACTCTGTCTCTGCATGCATAGATACATGTATTTGATTCTAAAGAGTTATTGAAACTGATGCATCTCATTACTGGGCGGTGGGCCAAACCAGCTTTTAAGTCCTTTGCATGGCAGCAAATTTTGGCTGTATAATAAACACAGTCATGCTTATCAGCATATCTTTCATAAAAGCAGCACATCTGTGATCACAAAAGCATAAGTTTACAGAGCAAAATAGAGGGAGCACTGAGGAGGAGGGACTAGACCCTTGTTGGTAATGGTAAGCCATGGTCAGTAAGTCACATGTCCCTATTCCAGGTCAGGACAGACCTGCATTTCTTTCCATGCCATCAGACTGCTGCTGTGTCTATCCTTGAACTATATAAGCAGGAACGTGTCTGAATGACTGTGTATGAGGGTAAACATTTATCCATGGATAGGTTGCAATGGGGCTTGTGGGGAATGGAAGTACTCAGATCATATGGTAATACAATTTCTCCGTATGTGCTTTAGCTAATGATCATTTCTTATTTGTTATTTGCATATTCCACTCAATTAAAAGAAAACAGACAAAACATAAATCCTTTCCACATTTAAATAAGCTTGAAATAAGCAAGGTCAAGATAAAACTCATATCCAAAGATACTGGCAGTTGATTCATGTGGGGTAAAAGACTTGGTTGGTTCACCCTGTCTTACTTTCCAAAATATTTTTATTACTGCATTACTTTTCCCATTTTCTATATCTTCATTCTTGCATAATGTAGTTTAAAGACTGGAATCTAGTTTATTTCAGGCCTAGAGCCCAATCCTGTCATGTTTCATTACATCAAGTTTTACAATCATCATATATATTTTTCACTCTAATCTTACACAAACTGTTCTTTCGTGCTATTTACATTCTAATACACACTTTAACTTCTGCAAGTTTCTTTCAACTTTCTATTGCCTGTGTTTATGTAGGACCTCCATATACTGCTGCTTTGCCACAGAAAATTTAGTGGCACAGGTATGTAACTATGATAGCTATGATCTTGCCCCAGACCTGAAAATCTGACCTTTGCTTATGCTGCTGTGGAGGGCTTCCCTGATGACAGAGCTTTAGTACTAATCAGCACAAGGAATACCTGAGTTTTTCTGCTCCTATGATGTGACCTAGACTCTGGCTGTATTAAAAAGAAAAAAAAAAAGTACCATCTGCTGAAATTACGTGCTCTGATTTAACATCCCTAAGGACTACTTTTTCCATTCAAGCTATGTCCACATCACTAAAGACATCTGTCTCAGGAACCTATTCTGTATAGCCAGACAGAGTAGCACAGAGTAGCTAATATCCAGACTGTACAGCACTGACAGCTTCTGGAGGAACCTGTACTTATTTTTATCACCTACCATAAGACCCATATATTCATGGGTCCTGTATAGACACTCTTGGGATAATTGCTGTTTGTATAAGGTCATGCTAAAAGACTGTGTGCAGTAGAAAGAGTCAAATCTAGTGTGGAGGGGTCCAAACTTCACTCAGCAAAGGTCCACAAAGATGATTAAGCATATAAATACCTGCAGGAAAAGTGCAAAGAAGACAGAGCCTCAGTGGTGCCCAGTGCAAGACCAGAAGCAATAGGCACAACTTGAAACTCAGAAGGTTCTCTCTGAACATCAGGAAATGCAGTTTTACTGTGAGGGCGATCAAGCACTGGCACAGATTTGCCCTGCAAGGTGGTACAGTCTCCATCCTTGGAGATACTCAAAAGCTATCTGGACATGGTCCTAGACAACTGTCTCTGGTTCTCTCTGCTTGAGCAAGGGGTGTTGGATNAGACACTCTTGGGATAATTGCTGTTTGTATAAGGTCATGCTAAAAGACTGTGTGCAGTAGAAAGAGTCAAATCTAGTGTGGAGGGGTCCAAACTTCACTCAGCAAAGGTCCACAAAGATGATTAAGCAACTGAGGCATCTCTCCTATGAGGAGAGGCTGAGTGTGCTGAGATTGCCCAGCCTGGAGAAGGCAAGGCTCGTGGAGTAATGTTATCAATGTATATAAGATGACCTCCAGAAGACCATTCCAACTTCAAACACTGTGATTCTTTGACAATTTTACCAGGATTGAATTACCTGAAAACTCTAAAAGTTAGCATTTTTCATTCAAAAGAAAGTAGGGGCTTAGACATGTAGTAGAAATAACGATGCTTATTAAAGACAAACCTATTTAAATGTTTTTAAGTAGGTAACTCAAAGCGGAAGGATGCAATTTTTTTCTAAAGTTTGAATGTGACAGAGGATATATAATATCACAAGTTTTGAGGGGGAATTCTCAAGTCTGGCCAAAACTCATATTTTTCATCTGTAGGCCCAGCATGCCTGGCTAAAAGTAGGACAGATTTTTCTTTACCTATGAAAAAATGAGACATATGTCATTAAAGTATAAATTGAATGCCTTAAGGAGGAGTGGTGACTCCAGACTTGCAGCATAAAATTATTTTTAAATCATGGTATATATTACTATTTTGGTTTTGTAGGTAAAGATGGAACTCATAAAAAAACAGGTGGCTAATCAATTTAGTCTTTTGCCAGGGAAAAGAAGAAAAGAATGAAAGACATGTAAATAAGAACAACAACCACTTCACACTGACTGTGCTGGTAAGACGTTTCTCTGTGATTCTCTATACCTGCCAAGACCCTACTGAAACATAAAATATAAGAAGAGTAATGTATTTCTTAAATGCTTAAGCTACATTTAATTTCATCTTTCTGTGGAGGTGCAAAGTTTGCTGGCAATTATCCGCCGCCCACAACTTGCAGGATTCATGCCAAACTCCTCCCCACATGGGACGATTTTCAGCTGCTTTTACTGAAATCAGCACATTTACTTTAAAGAGGATGTGACCTTTAATTGAGATATCTCCTTTTTGTATTTTGTTTCTGTTAAGCTGACACAAAGAGTAGAAATCCTTACCACTATATGAGAAACTTCCCAGTTTTTCTTGGGACAGTTTTGTAGTCAACATTTTATTCCAGTACATGGAGCTTTATGCATCTATTCATCCATCTACTCATATCATTCTTTTAGCTATATATCCATCCATCCATCCCATACACATCTACTATGTTCACCAATTTATTGGTGTAAAGAAGCATTTGTCATAAGAAATCAAATTGCCTTCCAATGTTAAAAGTTTTTACAGTATTTACAGTATTTTTATATATATATTTTATATATATATTTTAGAGAAACCAAACAAATCAAATGTTTGGGGCAACAACAAAACAAAGTTGTTTTCATTAAACTGACTTGTAAACTTGCCAAAAATGTTTAAAGTTTTTTTTTACCATGACCTACTCTCCACAAAACTAAGTTTCCTGATATTTATGTTTTTGCTCTCTAGCACCTCAATAATAAAGTCCAAAATTTATTGCTCCATGAACTTATCCATCACTGAATCATCCTAAGTGGGCTGCTGTTCACCGATTTATCTCCTTTTCCTATTTTATCATATATAAAATATATAAATGGCAGCCCTCCAGCAATTTAGATTATTTTTTCTTTCTCAAGAGATAGTAAATATTAACATAAGCTGTTTACAAAACTCCATGGATTATTTTTATTACTCTTGCAGAAATTATGTTAACCTATTGTTTTTAAAATGTTTATTTTCAACATATGCTGTTTAATACTGACCTTTTCTTGTGGAGGATAAGCCTTATCATTTATCTGCATTATTGCATAAGCTCTGTAAATCTCCTTGCTTCAATCTAGACCTCCCCAGGCAAGAATAAAAATCAGCACTAAGAAAACAAGTTTATACATGTGCACGATGGATATAACTCTGAAGCTTCTCAGGGGTAGCCAGGGAGCATTCTTGGTGTGTTCTCTGTTGCCTTTCAAGTTATCACTTTCACAAGAGTAACAGTATCACAAGCAAGCACTGTGCACCAACATGTGTTGTGTTGCCTTATACCTAAGGCTTAGGACTATGAATTTAAAAATACTTGATTCCTTTCATAACTCTCTGACTGTCATAGAAAATATCATTGCCCTGGCTCATTTTAACTCCTTCTGATCCCTTCCCCTCTTATCTTTTCTTTTCTGTTTGTGCATTCAAACTGTAAACTCTTTCGGGACAAGAGTTCTCTCATGCAAACAGTAATTCCTACCAAGCTGCTATTAAAATTAGGATCTTAATATGGTAACTCTATACAAATAATTGATAACACAAAGGACTGACTGGTAGGGTATAACTCAGATGAGCTCCCTTAGATCCTTATATCTTTCATTGCATCAGAGAACTCTTGAAACACCATAGCCGGTTGGTTATGGAGAACATGAATCTCAGGTGCTTGTTTGAAATTTTAATTAGAATGTAAAGTATATGTGATCCTCACTACCTACTGTTTATTGATTCTGGGCAATGATTTCTCTCTTCTAGCAGTAAATCTAAATAAAATGTTTTGCAAAGTCCTCCCCCATCTGTAATTTACTTTTTTTTTTGTTCTTCCCTTCCTTATTGTGCCATCTCCTGAATAGATTTTTCCTTTCCTTTCTCCCATGTAAGGAAAAACTGGAATGTTTATTTTATGCATAAATTATATATTTAAGAAATAAAACAGTGCATGCAAACTTACTGTTAACAACTCCAGTTATCACAAATCCTTTTTCTTCCACATCTAAACTGCACTTTCCCCTTTCCCTTATACTGTCCTCAAGTGCTGGAATAAGTACTTCAGCCAGGATATTTTTAAGGAGCCTCTGAACCCAAAACCAAGGCTCAGGAATAAGCCTTTATAAAAAAAAAAAAGACTGCGTAGGCAGCAAAACTGTTGTGCCTATGTGAAAATCAAAACCAGCAGATATGGATACATGCGTAAGACAACTGTGAAGACCCAGTGTGGAGATGACAGGAGAGGTGCTGTACAGCTACAGACTGGTTTCTCAGAATACACATAACATACCAGTCAGTGTGCTGCAAAGGGGATTTCAGACCTTGAACCCTGTAAAAGAAGCAGGGCTCATAAAACTAGCGTGAACTCCTCAGGAGGTAGAGCTTACTTACTCACATGTCTTCAAATGCTTTTCTTCTCCATTTTCTTTCTTCTACCTCTTTGGCTTCAGCCATATATACTTTAACTCACTACTTTGATGGACCCAGTAGGCCACAGACAAAGGTGATGTTTTAAGTACAGAGGATATGAGCAACACACCAGGGGCATTATGAATCTAAGAGTTGATCTATACAACCTTATTCATTTCGAAGAGCTACTGAGATCAATGTGATTACTTGCCTGGCCCCAATATTCACCAAAATAATGGCTTCATATTCCAGGCCAGGACAGAAACATCATTCAGCCATGTTCCCAATGACGAGAACTGCTTTGATATAAAATATTCAGTAAAAAATGTTTGACCAAAAAAATAAAACTGTCAGACTAGATCCCTTGATGCTATCATCAAGCCTACCCAGTCACTTCTGTGGGTTGAACCAGTACATGATTCTCAAGACACTTGATTACACTGTCCATAAGGTTCTTGCAACTTGCTGATGTGCCTCAATCTTAATATGTAACATATGTAATTCTTCATTCCTGTACAAAGTCTATCTAGAATATAGATTTCCAACTATTATATCTACTTTTCCAACTATTATATCTCTATTAATGTGCTTTGCTATGTAAATGAAGACCAGTAATTTACAAGTGCCAAAACCGATTTTGTGTTTGATGACAGAATAATTTACATATTTTCTCAAAAACATTTAAAAACATATAAATTACTGACAGATTCAAGTAAAAATTCAGAAGTCATAGCTATGGGGAAAGTAATGGTGTTTATTGTTCAACTTGTGAAGTAGCGTCAGCAGTTTTTAGAAAATTCCCAAAGCAAGCAACAAAAAACCAGCTGAAGACAAAACTCTGCATTCATTGATAAAAACCCTAACAGTAGCATGTTGATAACAACGGCCACAACAAGAGTAGAAAGGAAAAGAAAGTTCCCTCCACTAAATAAAGTGTGATATAGTACTGATATGGAGCATCGTGATGGACATACAGGGCTCTCCTTGTACAGTCCTTGCAACAGTTGGAATTAAACATTGTATCTTTACAGAGAAGCTAAATGCAGTGGTGGGCTTGGCAAATACTTATGCTGGAAAAGTTACAGGACCCTAAAATGTAAATGGAAAGACTGGGGTATTGAGGAGGACAGGGCATGGTGGGAGCTAGAAGGAACATGTCTGAATGCTGGCTTCAGAGCATGTTTAGTCCAGTCTTCTGTGTTGAACAGTGGTCACTAGAGGAAAAGTGAAACAAGAGCAAGCAAGTAGGTTACTTTCTATTCTAATCCTTGTCCATGGATTTCTTGTGCATTTTGTAGTTTATTTAGCAACCACCAATTAATATCTCTGCCAATTTAATCTCTTATCCAATTGAGCCCATGTAAATTCTTTGTACCTGCACCATCCTTTGGCAAGGAGTGTCATAGATCTATTGGGTGGTGAAACTCTGACCATGGAAAAACACTCTTGGCAGTAAACCAGAAGTGTCTCTTGACACAAGCCTTCAGAGCACCTTATATCAAGAAGGATGTTGAGGCTCTGGAGTGTGTCCAGTGAAGAGCGACAAAGCTGGTGAGAGGCCTGGAGAACAAAACTTATAAAGAGCAGCTGAGAGACATGGTTTAGTGGTTGATAGGAATGGTTGGACTTGATGATCCAGTGGGTCCTTTCCAATCTAGCAGTTCTATGATTCTATGATTCTAAGGAAGAGGTGATTTAATCTTCCACACTCACACAGAAATTCCCAAGAGTGGAATATTGTAAGAGATGAAGATTGATTGTAATGAGAATACACAGCATAAGTCACAAACGTGCATCTGCTTCTACATCACAGCACACCGTGATAGCAATGCTAACAATCCAAATATCTTCGTGCTTTTGGAGACTAACAGAGCTGTATCCTTCTTTGATATCTGAAAAACCCAGCAAGCTATAAGGCCTGAAGCAAATTAGCTTGCAATTAGACTGGGGCACCTCTGTCTGATCTGTGGTTATCAGAACCAAAAATGGCTGTCAGCAACCTAATTTTTCCCCTGCTCTGTGAATTGAACCGCTCCATATCAAAGGTCAGTGATCTCAGACAGGGGAAAGCTAATTGCTAGCAGCTAACACAAAAGATAAGATACATACCCCAACTGGTAACCCAGTATGTATCAAAGAGGCAAAGAAAGAGAGAATCTAGTTAGAATCAAATCATCAGATTGTATGAATCTTCTATTTCTGCAAAACACTCATTTGATTACTTTTACTACTCTGCCTTAGACAACAGAAACTTAGACACGTCAAATATTGTGTTGCCATAACAGATAAAATGACTGCATGGCTTTTTACCTGAACTTGATAAACATAGTTATATGGTAGGTGAATGCAAATAGTTCTGGCAATATCAGCATAGTATGAAGGTTGAATAAGCGATTTTCCATTAGCTCCTTCCAAATTATCTCAGTCTCAGCAGGCATTGTGGCCATATGTAGATGCCAATTTACTCTGGCTAGAACAATAATGCCCTAAAATAATGTTCTGCAACACTGAGTTTGACTTCCACTTGACCTCTTCCTAATGCCAGTGGTTTAAGCCCATTTAGTTAACATAAAATCACATTTAGCAACTGCATTCCTCCAATCAAGAAATTAAAATTAGTTTTCACATTTGATATTAATCAATAATAACAGATTTTTACTATTTATGGATAAGGAAAATGAACAAATAATTAAATGTTTAAAAACAAAAGAAATGAGCCCTAGGCAAACTAAATTCAGGCTAACATGAAACCTCATCTATATAGTCACTTGAGCACATGTACTCAGACTCTATAACTCAGCATGAACTGTGGATATCAGAGTACATGATATCCATGGGCACAATGAGATCCAAATATCAGAAAAGCATTAGCCGTGGATGGTAATTTCTCCTTGACTCCATAAACAAAGTGTAATTCTTATCTTATTCTTTTCAAATTAGTCCTACAATGAGAACATGTCCTTGTATAATAAAAACCCAAAAACTAGATCAAGGATAGTTGAGTTTTTTATATTTGTTTGATTGATTTAAAAACTTATATGGTGACCAGATCTGTAAAAGGACAATTACAATGTCCAAAGGTGGTGCATCAATAAAAACTACCAGAATATTAGAATATTCCAATGCGTAGAGATTTGAGGATAATGATAGTTACCCATAAAACATATTCAAAATTCAGTCATGTGGGTATGAAAATGAAATGATATCACTCATTTGAGTGAACTCAAATAAATTGCTCTTCATTACACTACCTTAACAATAACTGATTTTTCAGGAAGGAGTAGGAATGGGAAGCCAGAGCAGAGCCCAAGTAGAATGAAAAAATGGATAGCTCTACTGAACCAAACCCAGATGTTGCAGCAGCCCTGGTAATATTTTCCATTTAATAGGACATTTTGGTGACCCACACCAAATCACCTCTATCAGGCCCAGCATCTTGGATTTGTGATCACCTTCTGTCTCACTATCAGTTTTCAAGCAGTGTGAGTAGAACAAAACTTGCAGAGATCTGCATCAGTACACGTTTCCAGCTTATTCTGTTGATTCAATAAGCTCTTGACCTTTCTCTTCAAGAAATCTCAACCACAAAAGCAAAAGCAAGAAACTCCAAGATACTACCTTGAAGTGGATACTAATGACTCATTCATATGTTTGTGTAGCAACCTGAGCATTCTTGAATCCCACTGAGATGGTTAAGAACTCAACACCTCATAACAACCAGCTTGTGTGCATCACGGGCTGGGCGTGCAGAGATTACACCATGGAGAATTGGACATGTGCTGAGGTTTCCTGGCAATCCTGAAACAGAGACGCATATCTGAGCTTCAGCTCTTCTGTCTATTTGGTACACAAAATCCACTGTAATCAGAACCAGTAGGTCAGAAACAGTAGGTTTCTCCTAGTATATTGGCTTTTTTTTTTCCTCTTAGCTTTCTCAGGCATTAGGAGGGTCATATTTAAAGTTATGCAACTTCTTAAGGTTTGCAGAACTTCTTAAGAAGCTCAGACAAAAAGTAATACACTAACAAAGAGGACAATTTATGTTTGTTGCCCATAGGACTGGAGAAAGCTTAAGCAAGGATGTTCAGAATTTAATACAGGAGGAATATTCCAAAAATATCACTCAGGTTCTGAGTCCCATCCTCCTATCATGTACATCGCTGCCAGTAAAGAACAACTCGGATAACCAGGCAGGAACGGAAGGGTAAGTAGAGAATAGTTTTCTCACTGAATAAGTCAAAATACCAGCTCTGTCTTCAAATATCCACAGCCTCAGTGATTTTACTGACTATAATTGGACAAAAAGAGAGCAATGTTATCATGCGAAGCCTGACTTCATGCTCACTAATAGAAACTTCATACTAGGGTGCCCTGCTGCTCCTAGCAGGCTGTGCCTTTGTGCAGGAGACAACCCCAGCAGCAGTCTAGGATTTGACAGTTTGCTTTTCTTGTCTTTATTAAAACAGTGCCGCTCATTAAATCTCTCTAAGATGCAAACAAAGAGATTATTCTTATTACATCAATTATTCATTCCCTAATGAAGCCAGAGAGTGCAGCTGCCAGAAAACACTTTCTTTGCAAAGACCATGTAGCTATTTTGTTTCAAAATTTCTTTCTTTCTCTGGTATTATTTTCTTACAACCTCTTTTAGAGTTCTCCATTTTGTGTTAGCAGTGACATCTGGCTCGATGATTGCTAGGGCAGAAGTTATTTTAATTCATATTACTCCAGACTTTCTGGTCACTTCCAGTCAAGAATGTCCACATGTATTCATATTTTTCCTTTCTGGAGCTAGTCTTGTAAAAGTGATACATCTCAATAAAACTGTTTTCTATTATATTGCTAACTTCAGTATTATTATATAAGGAATGCAAAATGTAATCTTATTCACATGTTTAATATTTATAAAATTAATTACCTGAGTTACTGGTACTATAGTGTGCTTTACTTTTACATTGTTGCTCAGGCAATAAGAAGGGATGAGGAGGACATCTAGAAGTCATTTTGTATGCTTTCCCATTTTTCTTGCCTTTAGGACACTGCAGTTACATGAAGGTGATCTGAATGCCTTTTCAGAAAGTTGTGGGACGGTGTAGCAAATGCACCATCTTGGGAATGAAGCCGAGAGGAGTGGGTAGGTAGCAAGCAGGAGGAGAGTTTGGTTTACTCCATGCTCAGGACACCTTGCCACCTTGCCTATATGGAATAAGAGAAGAAAATACTCTGCATCCTCCAAATGATGTGAAACATTTTCTGTTTCACCCCCAGTGCAACCTGGAACCCCAAAAGAACTATCTACTGGACAAGACAATCACATCTCTAAGCCTCAGTGACTACCAGCATCCTTATGGGAAGTACTTCTATGTACTGCCCCTTACCATGGAGGACAGACCATACACACAGCACCTCGTAGCATGTAGCTACTAAAGAAACTTCACATATTCCACCTTCAACATGCCATTCTCCTATAAAAAGTAGTGTGAACTGAAGGCTTAGTTAAGCTTGAGGTTCCTTGAAAATCTAATTCTAAACTGCAAATATTCCAAATCATTTAATTTGTACAGCTTGAACTGACTTTTCATAATAGAGTTATGTTGTTAGAGAAATATTTGGTTCTCTCAATATTTGGAACCCAATCTCTCTTTTGCAGAAAAGTGAAGGTGTTTTCCTTGAGTAAGAGATGTTTGGGTTTTTTTCATTGCCTATCTATTAGAAAGTGACTCTAATTTCCTCTACATTTTCTGTCTTCCTTTGATTAACCCTGATATCCCCATTAAATTTTATTAAATCATTAATTTAATGACATATTGCTTCCATTTTGTCTTTCCTCTTTCTAAATCTTCTACATCTTTCTACATCTGCCTCTTTCCCTAGGACAAACTTTCCCATCATAGCAGCATCAAAAAGTCTGCTGCAAACTAAAAAAACCCTTTGAATCTCAGTGACTCAGTCAGCCTTGTAGGGCTGCAGCAAAAGGACCTATGAATTTAGGTTCCCCCAGCTACAATGTTCTGAGAAATAGAGTGAGGTTTCATCTTATTTTCTCTATTATTAATGTGACTTTGCTACACTGTGAAAAGACTGATGGTCTGCCCTGAATAGAGCATAAATTGGCAAAAAGAACTCAGATGATTACTCAGGATCCTTATAATTTTGGTTGTTTTCCTCAAGGTCATATACTTTGGCAATTGAGCTGCAAGGACTGATCGTGGCACTTCTTATTTCTGAAATATATTGTTTTGCTTTAAACCTGAAACACTACTTGGCTAAAATGTCACATTTTCTGTATCCTCCCATCCGTTTGGAAGTTCACTTATCTATTTGCTTTTAAAAGAACACTAAATTTTGAAATGCATAATGCTATAAAGCTATTATATACAATTATATTATTATAAATACTTACTAATCTTAATAAATAGGATTCTATTTTTAATCCAGGTGTTATCCATTTGTTGGAGATTCTCAGCATTCATGTACTTTTTTCCAGTGTTGTGCCACCTGTGGTCAAAGCAAAACACTAGAGAGGATTCTGCTCCATGAAGAAACTTTGTCTTATCAAATCCTGAGTTGTCTTGCAGAGGTTATAGGGGGATACCTTGTTATCTATGAACTGACACACTCAAAGGGGAGGGCACCTTGCTGTTCATAAGTCACTTGAAGATATCCTTACTATAAAACACATTTAAACAAAAGAAAAACAAAACAATACAAAACACAGAAACAGATAATAAACAGATGAAGTTTATAGACACATGCCTCATTTTATCCCAAATTCACTGTGGGCTTCCACTCTCATTAAGCTCCCTCCTTTGTCCCTTAAAATCTTTGATGCGAAACTTAACAAAAAAGTATTGTATATTATGTTTATACTGACACTTTAGACCAATGCTGGTCCAGACTACTGCTGAAAAGGAGGAAATGACTGCTGCCCATCTTCTCCCTTCGTCCAGCTATGGAAAAACACACCGAAGTAATAGATTCAGTTGAAAGTCAAACCTGCAAATGAAAAATGAGTTAAGAGGTGTTGTTCCCCATTTTGATCACCACAGGGCTGCACCATGGTGATGGAGGTGCAAGAGAAAAGGTGACAAAAGCACACAGCACCAGTGACAAGAACAGGGACAGGCATGAGGCTGGTATCAGAGCTGCAAAAGATTAGCATTGTCACGTAACCACTGCTTTATCTTCTTTCCAGCTGCTGATTATCTTGGGTTCATCTAGGGCACTAATAAATTGTTAGCCCCTTGTGAGGTTATTTATTTCTACCAGCTGAAAAGGAGATATACGTATTAAGGTAAAGCCTCTCTTATACCCTGAATTCACAAAGGTATGACATTCATTTGCAGGTCATACACACATTCAACTGATTGTCTTCCATGAATACGGGTCAAGACTATGCTAAAACGAAAAATGTTGTTTCACACTGAAAAGAAAAAGCATGCTTTTTAAATTGTTAAAATAAAGCAGTTTGGCATTTACAAGGGAAAATACTTCCGTTGTGACAAGAAGAAAGGGAAATGTTCTTGCTATTTTTTTGAATAGACTCTCTTAATTTTCTTTTAATGGTACTTTATATTTCCAGCTAGAGCCTAATACATGCATAACTTCAACCTCTCTATGTGGATTTTGCTAAGTTCCTGTTTTTTAAGGAAAAATTGTTGAGAATATGTCCAGTTTTACTAGCTTACTCTTAATCTACCAAGCTAATATTTCATCCCTTTGTCTGACACAGCAGCAGGTAAGAGGTGAGATATGAAACATTCCATGCTGCTCAACACTGTTCAGTCCCAGAAAATAGTTGTTACCTCGACAGTAGCTTTTGCCCAGCTCTCTCTAAGCTGCTCAGGAGACATATAATTAAGGTTCATAGTAAGTCTATAAGGTAAGTAACTACTACTGTCATTTTGAAATGTAGTAAGCCAAGCCAAAAAAAACCCAATGAGTGACACAGAGGAACAGAACTGCAAGAATCAGATTTATAAATTTCAGGTACTAGCACCAAAAGAAGCTGACAGTCCATGTGAAAATCCTGGTATTCATTGGTTTAATCACCTGTAGAAATTCTTTTCTAGCAGCTTCTTTTTCTGATCATTCTAGTTTTTATTTTGCCTACTATATTGTGTGAGAGGCCTTTAGGCACAATTAATAGTTTTGCCTGTCCTCTAAACATCATGGAAAAGTGTTTTTTTATTAGTTGCAAGTGTTATCAACTTTGTGTGCACATTCAGGTGATAAAAGCTACATACTCTATTTCTATCTACACAGATATGGATAAGTAGGCACTTAAATGAGGATATTTACAGTGGGCTTGGTATTCTCTGCATCACTTGAGTGCAGCATTTCAGTCATTCTGCCTCTCAAAGACTAACAGCTATTGGCAACCACCAAGATCTACTTAGAGACAATTTCAGCCAAGGCAAAGTCAGCTCAAGAACTCACCAGCTAAGGACTTTTTCTCTGAGTATATGCATTTAACTTTTCCTTTCCATGGCTATTGGGTTCTTTCTGTTGGAAGTATTCTTTATATTCTTTGGGGAAACAGGTTTCATATTTGAAAAATACCTGACATATAATGGAATTTACAAATGCATGCAGAGTATCCCTCTAAAAAGTAAACATATTGTTACTATAGAAAAAAATAGCTCTATAAAAAAATGCACAAAATCATTATCTAACAATTATTACTCTCTTGGATTCACTAACTTTTCTCAGTCACCAATGTTCACAGTAACTACGGGTTCACAGATCAAACAAGGCTTACACATATTAAGTGATATTTCCCTGGTATTTTCTTGATGAGAAAGACAAGCCTGAATCAATGGCTGGCCATGAATACCCTGAACATTGTTGGAGTAAGCTTGGCTCAGAATTCAGGTTGCAATCATGTTGCTAAGGCATAAGATTTTTTTATATCTGCCTTTAGATATTGTATAGGATTCTTGAAGTGATTAATTTTGATATTAACAAAAAAACCTTTAAAATAACATCATTACTGACATATCAAGTGAGCTGTGGGAAAATCAACTCTGGGATTTGGCTGGCTGTGAATATCATTAATTGCTCCTTTAGTTTTTTTGTTCTCTTTGCAAGAGACAGAAATGGGAAGTTTGGGGAACCAAAAAGTGACAACAACAGATCTAAGAGTCAATATAAGATTATGTTTTCCTAATGCCCATTAGGAAAATAAGCCGTGAAATCAGTTTTTGGTGGGACAAGAAGAGAACAATGTGTTTTTCTTATATTTTAGCAGATAAGTAAGAATAAGGCTTACAACAAATCTCAGGGAAGCCTCTAATCCAGTCTCTTGTTGTGATACAGGACCAAGAATTCATAGCACCAAGTAAGATTTGAGAGTTAGTATCCACACACAGATGTTCATCCACTGCTCTTACAGGTACATTCTACACACGATGTTCAGGTACCACTCACATGACACTCATATCTTTATATTTACATTCTTTTCACAGAAGTCTCCTGTAATTACTTAAGAACAAACTAAATGCACACAGATGAGAAACAACATTCGGGAGACCACCTAGGATATAAAACCACGTAAAGAATAAACTATGTCAGTAAAATGAGTGTTGAAAATCTAAAAATAGTTAATGCAAAAGTAATTATGTGAAACAAAGAAGGCTCAAAAGAAAACAGACCTGAATTATAGGTAGTTGGAATTGCTGAAATGTGCCAAGACTTGTCTGAATAAAGATAGCAATAAGAGGAAAAAACTTTGTGCTTAGTTAATAAATCAAGCAAAACACAATTCCCAGACATACGCATAAACCACTGTATTTATGGAGGAAATAATGCCATATGAGAAATGTGCCACTGAATACATTAAGCAAGGGAGAGACAATTCTGCAGACAAACAACTGGCAAATATCCAGTCATCTCCCAATTAGAGATATTTGCTTTAGCCTAGAGTACCTCACAAAATGGAAAGGAGTAAATAAAACAGCACAGCTCTAGGAAACACAAACAATTCCACTATCATCCAGAGATTAGAGAGAAATAGGTGACTGCAAGAGATTGCACTGGTTTGGGATGTCAGTATTAGATCTATGACCACAGACCCAGCTGAGTAAGAATAAGATTTCACATAAAGCAGGCACATCACTTTGATTGTTATTATAATGGCTGAAGGGGGAAATTTAGTCAGAGGGAATATCTCCATAATGTGCAGATGAATATCATACATTTGAATACATTGTTTGTTCACGTAAGCTGGAACCAATGACCAGACTTCCACAACTTAATTAACAGGCTGCTCATTTCAGACAGTTTGAAACGTGCATAGAAGGAGTATCTGGGGGATAGGAACGGACTAGGGCATGGATGGTGGATGAAGGCTGAAATACAGCATTTCTTCCTATCTAGAATAGTATCCAGCCTGAAACCAAATTTATTCTTTAATTATCATCTCCTTGAAAGGTTTGGTGCTGCCAGGTTCTGACTGGTGCACGGAGGTCTCTATACACATTAGCATTGGCAGTTACATGACATAAAACCAGTCATTCATCCTGTGTGCTAGGCCAGTGAGGTAAGAGTATATCAATGTTATTCCAGGGACAATTTAGACAATAATGACAATTTAGATAATTCCACTACTGAACACTATCTCTTCTTCTGGACACAAGATCCCCTACAAATTTTCAAAACCACATGGCAGAATCGGTTTTATAAACACTTCCAAATCAACTTTTTCAATGGCTGCAGGACGGTGAGTTCTGTGGTGGGGACGGACTTTTGGAGGCTCTGTGATTTTCACCTGAGCTGGGATCCCTGAAAATCCCAGGTGGGGGAAGGGCTCCCGACAGCAGGCTTGAAAAGCCGACCCCGTGCGGTGCCTGATGGGGAGGTGGCAGTCCCGGTGGTTCCCGCAGGAGATTTAAATGGCTCCCTGGGAGCGCAGCAAAGAGGAGCATGGAAAAGAGGTGCGTGGCAGTTCGAGCGGGTAGGGCGAGAAGACAGGGCACAGAAAGGACCCTAAGACCACAGAGGAGACAGAAAAGACCATGGTGGCTACACGGCAGAAGGTTAAAGCTTCTCTGAGTGCTGCAGCCTGCAGGAAGGATGCTGCTACCCAAATGCAGTCACAGTGGGTACATGCAGCTGCCCGGACCATGAGCTGTAGGCAGTGCCCCCCTCTCAAACCAGCTTGTGCCTCTGCTTCTGTTATGGGCTCCACTTGTGAAAGCTGCCTTCAAGCGGAGGAACTTCTTCGCATGGTGGAGGAGTTAAGGGAGGAGGTAAAGAGACTGAGGACTATCAGGGAATGTGAGAGGGAGATAGACCTGTGGAGCAGTTCCCTCTCACTCCCTCAGCAACCTGTTGAACCTGGCACACCCAATAACCAGCCACCTGCAAACTGCAAGGTTGGGGTTATAAGAGATGGGGAACGGCAGCCAGTTCCTTCCAGAAGAAGGAAGCCTGCTCCCCTCAAGCAGTCACCCAAACCTGAGATCCCCCTGGTGAACAAGTACCAGGTGCTCCAGAAGGAATCTAATCCTGAGGATGATGGCCACCATAGCCTAGAATCTTACCCTAGGTCACACCATGCTCAGAAAAAAATAATAACATCCTCCAATAAGAAGAAGAGGAGGGTGATTGTTGTAGGGGACTNACAAGTTATAAAAAAAAACTCGATTAATGCCTGGC
>WAAB01013214.1:0-19301 GCA_013389865.1 Piaya cayana
CTGACAGGGAAAAGAAATTAAATACTGTATTCTTACCTCATTAGGGAAACCATCAGAAAACAAAATTGGTTTCATGTGAAATCACCACATGGCTCCACCAACAGCTTAAACTAGAACATGGGACTGAAAGCAAGGCCCGATCTGTTCAAACTACCTATTGTCAAATTTACTTTAAGAGTTTGCATAGCTGGACGTCAACTGAAGGGACACGTGGCAAGTTTTGCAGATCATAGAATCACCAGGTTGGAAGAGACCCACCGGATCATCGAATCCAACCATTCCCATCAATCACTAACCCACATCCCTCATGTCCAAAGGCAAGAAATACCTGTACTGAGTGCTCCCCAAAGCAAATGATGCTGCAGCAATGGTGGAGTCACGGAGGGGAGAGCTCAAGAAGAGCAAAAAATGCTTTAAATACAAGGGAAAAATGTTTTCCATGAGTTGGAAGGGGATTATCCGGAGTTTGACTCAGCAGATGAAGTCGTTGAATGATGCTTTATGAAGAATTGGAGGCAGGATGAATTACTTTTGGCTTTTACTCATCTTGTCTCACCTTCCAAGCAGGATTGTCACCTCTAAGGAGGAAGCCCCCTGCCTAGAGAGTGATCTCCAAGGGTCTGCCTGGAGGTGTCCCCACTGCTTGGAAACATCTGAAATTGCACAACTAACATGAAACCAGCTTCCCTCAGCCTAAATCAGATTGGCTCCTACATAGTGAGAGGAATAACACTAGATCGATGCTGTCAGTGTATTATATTGTAACTCAGAATCCAGGTGAGGGAGTTATAAATACAGCGCTGTAACATAAGAGTTTGTGATACACCATGCGGGAGTTGTGGTTTTCATACTCATTTTCCTCTCAGATTGCATTTTCCTCTATTTTTTTTTAACTGGTTCTCCTTAGTTTATTAATCTAGGAGAGTCTTCTCGTGGGACATCCCTTCCTAAGTTAGTTTCCCACTGTCCAGCTGACCCACTCGTAAAGCAGATGGACAAGACAGAGGACAGAGTTTCCTCTAAATAACGACTTGTGTGAGTGACCGGTCACTTCTCAATTACTTATTAGAAGAAATCATTGTAATTCCAAATTATCGCTACAAAACATTTTCTTCCTCCATGTTTAACTCGCTTTTGAAAGACAAAGACTGTCCTCTCGCTAGGTCTATGGTCTTTGCCTCATACATTATACTCATGCCCCTACGCCTGATCACTGTTTGCTTGACATCTCTCTTCCTCCTCCTCCTGGAAGACAGTGTTGCTAAAACACCCGGGATTACACATAAACACATTATTTAAAATTGTGTGAACATTAAATATAATTACTCTCCGTCAATCAAAACTCACAGGCGAGTAAAATAGCTGCCTTACGGGCTGTTTCCTGTTTGTCTTAAAATTTCTGGAGGACTCAAAGCAGTCAAAGTCAGTCCAGCACGAATCATCATCATCTTCAGGGAATTATCTTGGCGTTTTGGTAATGAGATGCCAAAATGTGAATATTGAAGATAGGTACAACTCTCTACACTTATCCCGTCCACACAGAAAAATGTAGATGACGAGGAAAACACTGGCCAAACTTCAAAGACAATTTTTCTCCATCCTATGCAGTGAAATTTATAGCCTAATTTTTACTGCATTAAGAAACTTTGAAGAACACCTGCCCAGCCATGGTTTGAGGGTGTCTGCCCTACTTTCTTTGTTCTCTGAACGCTAACTCCCCTTTGCACTCGGTGTGAGCCGTGCCCGTATCTGATACTCGGTGGCGTATTCTACCGAGTTCCAGCTAGAGGCAACCCGGCAGATTAAGTTCAAGCTTTGTGAACAGAAGAGAGATAATTCAGAAGCTTCTTATTACTTCTGATCTCTGAGCTGTGCAGGGATTGCAGCTCCGGGATTGCATCTGTTCCCAAAATTTTCAAAATAAAACCAGCTTCTCTGCATAATCTATTTCCTTACTATTACGTAGCAAGACATTCAAGAATTGTTTGGAAAAAAATACCTGCTAGAACACAACAACCACCTTCAGGTGATGAGAATAACCACTGATAAGATGAAATCAGGATTTTTTTAATATACATTTCCCCGCAAGAACACACACACGCACACAAATGGGGTGGCCTTCAGCTGAGAATTACAAGAGAAACCATACAGACCACTCACAAGCTTAAGACTTGGACTTTTTTTACAGCTACGACACAGTTAATTCTGCAGTTGAACTGAAGTAGGAGGTGGATTTGCACGTACCAATCTATTTATGACCTTAACAGACCAGGATGAGACTAAAATTCACAATTTCCTTCCCTGCAAGCAAAGTTCAAGGATTCACTTGCCAATAATTTACATTACCTTTATCATTTATTTTCCAAGCGTGCCATCTCCTACAACGACAGGGGGATTTCCCTAGATAGTTTTTATTTTTTAAGGGCAACGCACTTGCTTGAGAGCTTTGTACCGTGAACACACAGGACTGGGTGCCCTTAGTCCAACTCCTGTAACTGCATCTCCAGCATCTAAGTGTGTTTCTGTCCCAGAGAGACCACTTCTACATGTAAAACGATACGGTAGCAATTCCAACTATAAATAGGGTCTGAGACATGAGACAAAAGAAATTAAGAGGTGTATAAATGAACCTTGCTATAACACTGACCTAGCTCCTTCTTTCCAATTAATTTAATTGAGAGTTTTGGTTTACTTAGCACTTTCCATCCATAGATCTAAAAAGCACTTTATAAAGAAATGTAAATGTCAATATCTTCATTTTACAGATGAGGATAAAAGGGCGCAGGGAACTTATATGAATCACCCCAGGTCAGCAAGTAGGTGGCAAAACCAGGAGAAGAAACCAGTCTGCTTACTCTTATCTGCTGTGCTCCGATCCATCAAGAAATGTGAATTCCAGGTCATTAAACAGAGTTATGGAAAATCCTCTACAAAATTCAGAGTTACCCTTTTACAAACCGAGGTACAGGAATCCTATCTGTAGAAATCTTCAATCTTAAACTAAATCTTATAAATAAAAGCTGTATGAAATGTCAAAGTCTGTGCTTTTTTTTTTTTTTTTAAATGAAGTTACATATCCAGCTAATCTTATGGAAAAAAATATTTCATAATTTTTTCCCTCCAGAAAAAGTTATGTATTACCACACTCTCAGAAGTATTTCTCGGGTAGCTAATTAGCTACACTCAGATTATAGCTATTCAAAGAAGCCAAATTTTGCCTTCCTGAAAGCAGATATTCTCCATTTAGATTATTTCTTTTTTCCCCCCATGTCTAAAACATTAGGATGTGACCGAGTAAGGAGAAAAGCTAGAAAGTTTTCCAAAACATGGGGTCATAATCAATGGAGCTGCTAAATCTCAGGGCATCCACGTGCCAGGTTGGCATTTATCAGAGCTTCTCACCTACCCTGTTTCAAGGCTTAGCACACATTTGTTTTTCCACAGAATATATTGGAGTCTTTCTGGACTATTTGAATTCCAGTTGAAATACTCCATGAAGTTTCTCCGTGCCCTGTTTTATAGTGACGCGCAATGACAACCAATGATTTTCCAAAAATCTCAGTAGGCTGTTTCAGCTACAAAGATGAATAAAGGATAATGCGATACGAAACAGAGCTTAATCTATCATACTGAGAGAGTCTCAACCGCAGGATAAAGCAAATCTAAATTGATTCATCTGCAAACCCACAGCTGAGAGGCCCGTTTACTAAGAACTCATGTTACTCCTGCAATAGGAAGCTACATTCAATCATATCCCTGTGCAGATTCATGGGCTGAACCCATCAACGGCAGCTACGTCGTTAAGTCAAAGTCTGCATAACCCATCGCTGCCTTCCACACTGAGATTTCATCTGAAAGACTAGAAACATTAAGGATATTTGAGACGCTCAGTCAGTATTTTATGTCACCCTAGGCGGGAGACAAGAAGGAAGAGAAATTGAGATCTGGAAAAACAATCATTTCTTTGTATAAATATAGCACCAAAACTGGAAGGCGAGCTGGACTTTCTGATACTAACAACATTCACACACCATTTCCTTAGGAAGGACTTAGTCTCCGACTGTGAGCAAGATAGAGGTTGTTTTACTAATCAGAAGCTTATGGCTATTTCCTGATGCATCAGGAAAAAAAGACCAGTTGCCCTGAAGAACGCGGCTTTTGAATCTCAAGTCCTGAAGGGCAGACCTTGCCATTCTTTCCCTGAGCTTTCTGGAAACACCTCTGCGATATTTCAAAACTTCAGCGTAGCGCGTGACTCATGAATTCTGTAGTAAATAGGCCAGACTTGCCGCTCCAGGTATTTTTAACCTCCTAAGCAGAAAAAGGGAATATTTAAGATAAGAAACGAACGTGAATTTAACAATAAAAATAGAAAGACCACTTGGTATAGAGCACTTGGGTAACCCTCTGGGACAGAGCTATACAGATTACCATATGTTCTTTTCTGAGCAATGTAAAAAAAAAAAAGACGACAAAATATGCTTTATGAAATCCTTTAGAGTGATAGCACTGATGCAAAGCTGCAGCTAAAATAAATACGATATCTTCCTTGTGGTACTCTGAGGCACCGGTGACCTATCAATTTCTCAATCTGAGCAGAAAAAAAAAGAACTAAAAGATGACAGGCCTTTCCCAGCAGAATGGTTGATATACAGCAAACAGCTACGGCTCCGTCTCCGATTATTAGTTGTGTCTAGTATAAAGTAAGCAGATGCTGAGAACGCCTGGGGCTACCTTGGAAACTGGGAGGTCTCATCTTACCCTCCCCCTTTGTACATATGCTAGGTAGGACGACAATTACCTGTGAGATTGTGATCTGATAGTTAGAGGTGGCCCTCACCATGCTCTTATTTGTTTGTTGATGCGCTATATGCGAATAAAAAATTCTTCACAGAAAGGGTGGTTAGGCACTGAAGCAGGCTGCCCAGGGAGGGGGCTGACTCGCCTTCCCTGGAGGGGTTTAAGATGCGGGTGGATGAGGTGCTGAGGGACATGGTTTAGAGATTGGTGGGAATGGTTGGACTCAATGATCTGATGGGTCTCCTCCAACCTGGTTGTTCTATGAAGCAAACCAATCCACCTCCCTGAAATTTTCATTACTGCGCTTCCTCCTCTATACCGGGATCTATGGCAATACCAGCATCTGAGGTGAAGCCTGCAAAACCCCATAAAAAGCCTGGAGAGCAAGTGCTCTGCCTCGTAATCTGGAGCAGAGCTGCAAATCAGGCCAGAGCTGGAAGGGGATGAAGAGGCAACTGAGGTGGCAAAGCTCCTCACAGGCATGTGGGATTGGTTTTCACATTGGATGTTTTCACTTGCTCTTTCAAACTGAAATTTTCAGATGTCTATCAGCTTGAAGTGCTCAACTCCCATTGAATTTGCTAGGTTTTAGGCAACTAACTCCCTCAGGCTCTTTCAAAAATCCCATCCGTAGTCATTTTCCTGTCCTTGTTCTTACTAATTAGCGCGATGCTCCTGTGTGTGACTTTACAACACTGCAGAGGATTCTCCTGAATATGTGTGTGGGGTGAGGGGAGCTGTCTTATTGAAATTTGATTCAAAAGGAAAAAGAAAAACATTTCTATTCACATTAGGTTTTGTAAAACCATTTAGTGTTATGAAAAGCCTAATGTTTAAGCCTAAACTAAGTAGACAGTGATCCTTTAAGTCCCTGTCTTCCAATACATTTCACCATTCAATTCTTTCAGGGAAAGTTAGGTTCGTTATTCTTTCACCTTCCAAAGTCCTTGACGGGTTATTTCTAGAGAATATTTAAATCTGTAAAGTATTTTTGTCGGCAAAAGATGTCTATAGAAATTTCCTCAAGTTCCAGCGTGTATTTACTTCTCAGAAATCCTTCTTCCATTTTCTATTAATATTATTTCACTAGGATCAGTCTCTGTTGAGAAATTTAGTTTAAGCTGCCTAGCAGTCTTAAAGAGGAAGATCTATTAATTTAATCATTTATATGAATCATGTCTAAATGATCTCAGCAGAGAAAATGTGTTAGCCATTTAAATCCCATCATTACATATTATATAATAATTACCACTAATTCTAGTTTGGATGGGCCACAATATTGCTTTACATACCTAATATATTCAGAACATCTACCTTATCAAGCCGAGTCTTTTTGCGACCTTTGAGTTTACGCTTGTCTCTTGATTATGAGCACAGGACAGACTCTTCAAGAAATTAGGTATTCAAAACACATACATAGCACCACAGCCATTTCGCATGCACAACTACCACTTTTTTTTAAATTTATTATAATATCTCAAGTTTGGTTTTTTTTTGTCTCTGGAAGATTCAGAGCCTGCTGTTGATAATGCTGTAATCAAAATGATATTTATTTGTTAAGTATTCTCGGTGTAGCCAGTGCTACACACCACACTAATTCACACTCATATCGGGCTGAGCTTACAGTGCAAGATGGGGTTATTCACGGGAGACTACAGGGTGTAACTTCCACTGAATTTCCAAACCCCCTATCCTGAAAGGGCTGTTACGATTGGACTTGATGATCTGGTGGGTCTCTTCTGATGATTCTATGATTAAACATTGTGTGTGCAAGCAGGCAACTACACACATGATCTATATAATATTTTTTGTCTACAGCTCTGACTGACAACTTGCATGATTCTTTTTTCCAGTGAAGAACGGGAAAAATATTAATTAGCCATAAGAGGTCTCTGCACAGGTCTGAGCACAGGTTTCGCAGCAATGAATTACAGAGCACTCATGCGTGCAAGACCCAGGGAGGGAATAAAAACTGCAGCAATGAATGAACGAGCTACCAAATCGTTTTGTCTGTTGGGCAACCTTAGTAAAGGCCTTCAACACACAATTCTTCACCGGGAGCCAATCAAGTATTACTCAGTAAGCCCAGAACAGGTCCAAACACCTTCTGTGCACCCTTGTGAAAAGGTGTTGCTGGCACCATTGCTGAAGACACGCTAGCCTCAAGAGTTAGTGTTCTGCATCTTGAGTCACAAATAGGTCGTCTAGTGAGTGATTTTCAGAAGGAGCAGTTCTGTGTGCCCACGGGGAGCCCATCATTCCAGCACTACTTACAGATGCATCTGACTTTGCCCTTGGAAAAGGTTGAACTATCTCTGCCATGCTGGAGCAACATAGAATTATAGAAGAACCAGGTTGGAAGAGACCCACCGGATCATCGAGTCCAACCATTCCCACCAATCTCTAACCCATGTCCCTCAGCATCTTGTCCACCCGCACCTTAAACACCTTCAGGGAAGGGGACTGAACCCCCTCCCTGGGCAGCCTGTTCCAGTCCCTAATGACCCTTTCTGTGAAGAATTTTTAACTTATGTCCATCCTGACCCTCCCCTGGTGGAGCTTGAGGCCATTCCCCCTCGTCCCTTGGGAGAAGAGCCCAGCTCCCTCCTCTCCACAACCTCCTTTCAGGTAGTTGCAGAGAGCAATGAGGTCTCCCCTCAGCCTCCTCTTCTCCAGGCTAAACACCCCCAGCTCTCTCAGTTGCTCCTCAGAAGACATGAATATCTTCATCCAACATGGACATCCAGTTTCATCTTTATCATTATTATTTATCCTTTTCCACAAGCTCTGTATAAATGCATCCGGCAGCAACTTCCCCACTACTCTGTCAGAATTGTAACACAAGATACATCCCAGATTAATTACAGAAGAGTAATACTTCCAACTCCTACATCCCAAGGGTTAAATTCCTCCCTAGCGTAAGCCAGAACTCAACAGTGAGGCAAATTTGGCCCTTAGGTGACTTCTCCCCAACCCCCCCCAGCTCACTCATTACATCCTCACTTCTATAGCTGATGAATCGAGCCCCTTGTGTTCTGTTTGTAACCATAATTAGTATTCGTTTTGCAGGCTTAAGGTTCACCCTTGATACAGGACTGAGCCTGATGTTAATCACCGCAGCGTCTTACTGCTTTGACTCTGATCTGTCAGGTTTGCACTACTTGCCCCATACCTAATTTTTTGCCCTTACCAGCCAACCGGCACCTCGACATCACACCGTGTCAGGATTAGAAACTTTTGACAGATCTGTAATCATCTAGTTCTCATCAGCCCTGTGCATGTTAGTCACTTCATTTCCACATTCTAACAGTTAATATGCCTTAATTTCTCTCACTTTGTGAATATTTAATTCCCTCCCTTTTCAACATCATTTTTAGGTTGTGTGAATCATTTTCAAAGCCTTTGCTATTCTCCCTCCACTATCATCTGCATATTTTATGAAATGGCACAGTTGAATCTCTGAGGGCTCTTGATAAAAATGAAACTGGCAGGCTGCTCATTAGTTGTTTACCTGGAGCTGTGTGAATCCCCTAGAATGGTGGATTCCCATTTGGATTTGAATTAGGATATTCTGACACATAAGAATTGAAAACCTTTCCAAGCAGAGTGTGATTCTTCGCCCTCCCTCCCCTGCCACTTCTACACCAATTAATAGCTCTTCGAGGAAGTTTTGCATTCTTTGGACCAATCTGCTAGGAGTACGGCACCTCTTACACCAACATCTGAAACAACTGGATTGTTAAATGGGGAGAGACAGAGGCTGTAGCCAATTAGCAACTCTAACGAGGAGGAAAAATGCCCAACCAAGAAAGCACAGAGGGCAGCAAAACTAAAATATGAACTTCTCAGACTTCTGGAGTCAAACTAAGATAGGGACTAGGGCTGGGATTTAAGCATGTATTTTAATGCAAGCAATAAAAGAAAAATATATTACATTTAGGGGAAATTCTGCAAGCAGAGTTTAAAAAAAGTACTTTACAGTGATCATTTTTCACAGAAAGGGTCACTGGGCACTGGCAGAGGCTGCCCAGGGAGGGGGTTGATTCACCTTCCCTGGAGGAGTTTAAGGGATGAGTGGATGAGGTGCTGAGGGACATGGGTTAGAGATTGATGGGAATGGTTGGACTCAATGATCCAGTGGGTCCTTTCCAACCTGGTGATTCTATGATTCTATAACCAACAAGTCTCATACAACTGCTACACAGGAAGAAAAATTTTCATTATTTCCTTGATCTCACTCATGCAGTAAGTCTCTTCCACATCTCACCACTGAAATAATCTTAGAAGCCACACTCAAGGTGTCATGACTTATGAGATAGGAAAAAGAACATCCTTGGTTTTAAAAGAAAATAATTAATTAGCAATAGAAGAATTCAGTGGGTTATCTATCCCATTCATAGAATCACAGAACAACCGGGTTGGAAGAGACCCACCAGATCATCAAGTCCAACCATTCCCATCAATCACTAACCCACGTCCCTCAGCACCTCATCCACCCGGCCCTTAAACCCTTCCAGGGAAGGTGACTCAACCACCTCCCTGGGACGCCTGTTCCAGTGCCCAGTGACCCTTTCTGTGAAAAAATTCTGTGAAATTCCTGATGGAGAAGATTTTTTCCACCTACTGCATCTATACTTCTCTCATTTGGAAGCTTGATGATGCTGTTTGTGTATCTCTGTGGCCTGTCTACAATAAACCATATCTCAATTTTGCAATAGTTTCAGTTTCTAATAGCCCCAGATTACATTTAGCTTGATTTATTTTCATGCTGATATCATACCCTTACTTTTCATAGATTTTACATTAAAGCAGTAATCCTATATTCTCCAGGCACTAAATTTTTTATGATTTTTTTTTGGCCTCTTGACTTCATAAGTAAATAGGGAATTGGGGTCATTATAAATAAGGGTAAGAGTTCTCCAGTCATAGGGGCTGCATCTGCATTGGTACTTTAGTCATACTTGTGTGTCGGTGAAATAAAAAACCAAAAATGAACAAAACCAAGTGCCTTTTAAGAATCATCATTCTATTTTATCCTTATGTTCTAGTACATTTTAGCCTTAATACATCTCCAAAAGCTTCATACAATAAAATACAAGTAACCGTGAGTTCATAATTAAAACTCCACGTTTTCTGGCCCTCTGATGTTGCATATTTTATTCCAACAACCAAGAAGAATTGGGAGTTCACTCTTCTAGGCCCTAAAACTCTATCTCCTTAGTACTAATTGAAATCATAGGCAAGAAAAATAATGTACTGGCATATTGCATTGTTTGAAGCTACCTCTCAATCTAATCATACATCTCATACAATTTTTTGTACTTGTTAAAATCCAAGCTTTAAGAAACCCCATAATATTTAAAAATGTAATAATGAAAACTGATATTTTTATATAGCCTTGCCTAAAGCAAGGCTGAATTTCAGTATGCCGCGTTACCAAGATTGAAAAATTAGATATATGCATTAAAAATAATTTTCCATGGTCTCATGAAACTTGGTGGCCTGTATGAGTGGGTTTTTAATCCTTGGGTTTGACAGTATTCCATTCTTTTGATTTGTTATATACGCTTCAGATCTATTACTTTTTAATTGGACATGAATATGCCTATGAACCGAACTTAGTCTCCAAGGGTTTGCATGAAATTAAGCCAAGACACGGGGAAAACAGAGTTGTCACTACAACTCAAAACTACCAGATATTAGAAGTGGTTAAAAATAACAATGACCACAAAAAACAGTCACGCAACATCAAGTAACCAGACACAATAAGCTGCAGGTACGGTAGAGAAACATCTGAACTCAGTTTTCAAAGATTCTTTCCCTACCCACACTACAAGTAGTTAATAAAGGGTTGATACAGTTGTTATGATTGGACTCAATGATCCAGTGGGTCTCTTCCAACCTGGTGATTCAATGATTCTGTGATTCTCTGATATCTTTGAGGACAGTTTTTAGAACACTGTCTGGATCAAACTGATCTCTACCAATCCAAAGCCATATAAGAAAGATGAAATGCTGTTTTTTTCTTAGAAGCATGTTCGTTCCCCTGCACAGAGGCTGCAGAATAGGTAGTGCTCCCAAGGAAGTGTAAGTGACAGCATGGTGACACCAACCAAACCCATAGAACACAGACCGTGTATGAAACTGGGGTTGGTTGTGTAAGGATACATCACTCTTGGAAGGAAGACAGATCATGGGACTGGAAACACACAGAGAAAACCAAACCATTTGACGCAACTGAAAAGACTTGACCAGAAAGGCAAACTCTTTCTTTAGAAATACTGCTCTTTTATGATGCAGTTGTCAACTTTTCTTAATTATTTTTTTTTTCCAAAAGAAAAGCTTTCCAGATTGGCCTGGTGCGATACAGAGAGACGGTTTATGCCGCTCTGCTCTCCATACCCCTCCTCCCACTTGTTAAACAGACCAGAGACCTGACATTTCATGTTGTTTGTTTGAAATGATAAACTTAATCATGAGTGAAATGTTAGGAAGTGACAGCACTGGCCACAGTAAGGTCACTCCTTGTTCCAGCCAAGTACAATACAGCTTTCCTCTTAATTGCATTGCCAATCCTTGCCACAGGAGGACCCAGGCATTTGCAAGTGGGGAACCGAATCTGTCTTTGTGATAATTAAACCATGGACCTCTGTAACGACTGCCAAATCTGCCATATGGTAGTTTTATGACCTAGACTGCTGTTATCTCTTGAGAAAGCTAACATCCTAATCTCATTTAGTTATCTGTGATCAGAACCCATATTTCTAGAGGGCAAAATGCAGGAATACTGCTTGTTGCAGAGCATCCTAAAGCAATGAATTTTTTTTTTTTTTCAGTGGTTCACATTAATGAAACGACGAGAACTCGTTACTGACATACTGGAATTAAAACAGAAATCAAGGAGCTAAAACCAAATAACCCATAACTTGCCTGCACAAAGTGTGCAATATCTCACTCTGGGACTTCACACAGGATAGAGGAGTATTCTGATGAGTAATTAAAACATTCAGTGAGAGAAGGTTGTGAAAAGGCCACAGATTTTTTTTTTTTCCAATGCAAACATATTTTAAAACACAAGCAGCACGAGAGGATACTGCTTTTGGAAGCCTGATATCATTTATTGCAGTAAGAGCATCCTTGTGAGTTGAGAGCTGGGCAGGAGGAGAAAGGCAGACTAAGATGCCCACTATGAAGAATTAATGGATCAGAACTGGTGCTGGGTAATGTGCTGGATCCTTCTAGTAATTTCAGTAAACACTAATTTGCCTTTAAATCTTGCAATATATCCACATCCGAGCACTTGCGCTGTGGTTCAGAAACACAGAAACCCTTTAAAACTAAAACACAAATGCTTCGGTCACCTTCTTAAGTATCTTTTGGGGCTGGCTCATTTCACAACTAGGATAATGCATCTGTTTCAGCAAAGTTGTGTCTTCAAAAGTGCATTGAAAGCATAAGAAACAGGTGGCATATTTTGCATGTCACTGGTAGCAAGCAAACACACAGGCTATATTCTTTGATGGCTAAAAGAATGCCTTAAACATAGGTCTCTCTAGTATATTAAATTACTATTTGAAGATGATGCTTGTTAGATGTTTTAGGATGGGATGTTTCTCCGCAAAGACTGATCTAATAGCTACTCAGGTCTACAGTAAGTTCTCCAGACCAATGACCTTGATCGCATTTATCTGCTAGACGTTCTTATCAAGAAATTACATGGGTCTGTTTTTACAGAAATATTCTGGTTATATGATCTAGATAATGTAGCCCGCTATAAATCACCCTAGTTGTCCCTTGATATTTTGAAAACTGATGAGACTGCCGATTCCTGCTTCTTACTTTGTATGCAAATGATGAATTATAGATGGGAAATAGGAAAAAGGAGGTTTTACTCATTTGCTGGATTGAAACAGACTGGATTAGTGAGCGAGCAGTGGTACCCTTGGACTATTTATTGTGACATTGCTTAGAAAAATTCAAACCCCAAAGCCTTCAAATCACTGGGGACATTGTTAGCCTTCTGCAGGAATTATTAAAATGTACAGAAATATATGAGCATCACTTTATAATAATTAATCAGGGGCTGTTGATTAATAAAGCTCATTTTTTAGTCCCGATGATTCAGGGTATTATCCAAAGGACAGTGTCCTTGTCATATTGATTAAGAAACCAGACTTTGCCGTGGAAGAAAGTGTAAGAACAGTCGCGCTTCTTCCTTCCCCGCCCCCTCCCCCCCATATAAAATAAATATTGAATGAGAATATTAACTCGTTAACCTTGACAACAATTTGTAATTTTCATAAGGAGGAAAACTCGCATATTCAGCAAATAAATTGCTGCAGGGATTTCAGGGAAACAAATTGGAGAGAATGAAGAATGCTACCATATGAATTCTGTCGGTTTTATGGGCTGCGATGATAAATTTGTTTGGTTATGTCCCTCAATTAAGGCCACAAATACTGTAAAGCGTCAGGAGCAAGTTAACTAGTGGAGCTGGCGCTGAGAAGTCTGGGTGACAATCTAAGGTCATTCGGGAAGTTTTCTTTCTTTCTTTTAGATCTAGTCCAGATCTAGAAAAATATCTTAACTGAGTTAGAGTGCATCTTCCATACAGCATGTTAATTCCCTTAAAGCCTTTCTTAAAAGATAAAGCCATTTTTTAGGTATTTCAAGATAATCTCTTTATGTAGAGTTAACAGCACCAGTCACAGGTTTTACAGGGTTATCTAATTATTCTGAACTCCATTCGACCAGGATTGCGGGTAAAACAAATAATTTGCAAGCAGTTTAACTCCGCAGTTGGTGAGCACTATCCTCCCACCCCCCAGTAAAAATGTTACGCTTTGAAACTCATCCTGGATCGCTGTTTTAATGATTACAGGGAAAAAATGGATGCTCTTTGCTCCTCCGTGTAGTTCCAGCTGTAAAAACCTTACTTCTTCAAATCATTGACTAAGTCAGCAAGCCAGGAAAACACATTTAAGCACGTGCCTAGTTTTAAGCTTGTTTTGCCTCAACTGACATCAAGTAATACTGCGCAGACTTGAAATTAAGCATATACTTAACTGCTTTCTTGGATTACAGCCTAAATTATCTATTAATCCAATTGCATGGTTCCCTCTGATCGCCGCCGTCTTGAAATTCCTACTTTACAATAGATTTAATATAAATGCATTATGTTTGTCAGGCATGCCAGCAGATTTGCATGCTGCCCTTGTCTGCCTGGGCATATTATCATCCACGGGAGAATATATGAAAGATTTAATATGATTTTTAAAAATTTAATTTTAGCGACTCTTTGAAGGATATGAATGAACTGTATCTTGTTGGGGAAAGCAAAAAAGGAAAAAAAATAAGTGGTTAATACTTTAAAGGCCCAGATAGGGAGCACGTGGCCAATGAGAAAGCGCACATGGAAGCTCTGAGCCTTGGAAAATAAAGACAAAACAACACATGTGGTACGTGCTATGGCCTCTAGTTACTTTTACAACAACAATGAGTGTCTGATTATCTTCTGATTTTGCTGCAGTCATTCTACAAGGACCCCAGGATAGAGAAATGCTGTCTCCCTATCTTACAAGTAGGAAGCTTCGGCACAGAGAAATTACGCTAAGATAAACAGAGCTGGGAAGCTGCAGACTACAGCAATAGGTCAAAATCATAGATACTGCGTCTGATTTTGCATCTGCATTTTGATAGGAAGAGTTGGACTCGATCCAGTGGGTCTCTTCCAAGCTGGTTGTTCTATGATTCTATGAAACTGGCTACCAGGCTATTAAAGGTGCGTAAAGTGAATTCCCATCCACTTCAACACAAGGATCCCAGTTATTTCAGTGAAGGGGAGCACAGAAATCATCTCACATATGCTGCTATTTTGCTTTTCCAATCTGCACCTTTTGATGGTCGTTTTCCCTTGGTGTTCTCATACATTTTAATGATAAGAGTCCTTTTAAGTTCACTTTAAAAAAACCCTCACCAAAGCAGCCTTAAGGAATTTGTCCTCAAACTCACAGGACCTCGTGAAAGAACAGGTTTAAGCCCTACACGCTGTCACACCTTCCACTTGACCAACCCTGATACTTCCAAGTGAAATTCTCTTCATCTTGCAGCAATGGGGGCAATTTGACCACTCCCAGCAGCCAGAGCAAGTTTTCAGTCCTATGAAGCCACACACATTGCGCTGCTTCAGCTGAAGAGCAGAACAAAAATTTGCGAACCCCCGATAAGATGTTTATTAATAAGAAGTGATGGGGTACCTGCTCAGATAGGCAGTAATTCACTCATGATGCATTATAGAGGATAATAGCGATAATGGCTCGTGCTAAGCCTTTTTTTTATTCTCAAAGTGCTAGGAGCAAAAAAATAAATAAATAAAAGTAAGAAAATCCCTGCATTTCTATTACTGGTGGCACTGGAAAATAATCAGGCAGTACCTGCAGGATAAATCAAAAGATGAAATTAAGTTGGGATTTGAATCCCCACTAAACAAAGAATCAGAGATTACGGTTTTCTGGACTCCGGTCTCAGAATAGCTTTCAAGGGCCTCCCTTACAAACATAATATCATTATTTGCTCTGACCACTGGTACGTTAAAGAAAATACGGGAGAGGAGGTGGAAGGGGGAGGAGGCAGGCAAGCAACAATATGGAGAGCAGTATGGGGCATGCTAATTTTTATTCATTGCCTGGCCTCCTGCCTGCTTCTCCTGAGTCTATTCGAGCCCTAGCCTTGGGTTCTGACTCTTGACCGATATCTGTCAGCATGCTCTGTATCCTGCCTTCTGCTGCTACGTTTGCTCAGACTGATATTTTACCTTCCTTTTTTTTTTTTTTTTTTTCAGGAGGCCAGTACCTGCTGTCCCTTCCACCCACGCCTCGTGAAGCGGAAAAGCTTCACAAAAAAGCACAAGCGCCGTCACCCTCTGCCTTTGGAGGGAGGTCATTCAAATACGGGCGAGATTAATCTTAATCACAGAATAATATCATATTTAGAGGCACGAGAATGGCTGCTCTGGCTCCGCTCCACAGGCTGCACAGCGCTCCATTCCTCCCCTGCCAGCAAGTGAAGAAAGGGGAGAGAAATATCAAAACTTACAAATAATTTAAGCCTCTCTGCCCACAAGATGTCACCCTAAATTTTAACAATGTAGATTTAAAACATTCCCACTCTCCTCCTTCCTGTATTCAGTTTATTAGAACTAACGACATTAACTCTTAAGGATTCACAATTTACTAGCACAAAAACTCCTGTTTGAATCTTGCTGCTGCCGACCTCCATTGCACTGTATTGGCAATCTATTCCATCAAATTATAGGAGCTATTTCCTCTATTTTTTCACAATTTTCAGCCTGCACAGCCCCATCCATTGTCACAAAAAACCAAAACTGTTTTAAGGATGTTCATCTCTCAAGTTTGAGAAAGAGAATGGGGGAGATTCTTCAATGCAGAGTCTTAAAGAATATGACCTGCTAGCAGTGGCCTCAGATTTCAACTGTTTCACAGCATTTGGATGATTAAATAAATCTCAGCATGATAAAAGGAATAAATATTCTCTATACAGTCTTGAAAGTAGAAACGGCAACAAGTTTATTAGCCCATTTGCCAAATCTTTAGCCTTGGAAAAGGATGTATTTGGATTTCCAGGGCTCAATATGTGTTGTTATTTTCTGAACTAATTCAGTTTTAGACCGCAGAGCTGCGACTCCATCTTGAGAATGTGCTGATGTGTACACAAAGCTTTGCTGCTCTCCTTCAAGAAAGAAAACAGCTTCTGCCAGATTTTTTTTGCACCCCTTTTACATATTCCCTCAGGATCCGCCTCTGTGCAGAGACCAGAGACCCAAGTGTGCGAAGGGAGCGTGTCAATGACCCATTAGAAACCCAACATGACATTTATATGCACATTTACCAGAGTTCCTCTCACAAGCACGATAATTACATACGCAAACGAGGTTTGAAATTGCCCTTTTATGAAAATTCAAACCTTGATATTTAACTATTTAATAAGAACTGATCTCGCATCTGATTTGCAAATCAGATGTTTGTGTTCGAGGCTGGATTTCTAAGAGAGAGGAGGTCTGACACCAGTAAGCTTCCCATGTCTACTTTGAGTAAACATTTATAGAACACGCATATAGAAATTTAGATTTTTTTTTGTGAAAGTAGGTTTCACCTCTTCGTGCATAAATGTTTGTACACATCACTAATAACAGAGTTGCAGATAAGCTTGAATCTCAACAAAACATCTTAAATACCTTAAGAAAGTGTCCCAAATCCCTGATTGGATGATTGTAAATAACTTTGTGTGAGAACATTGCACCATAGTCTAACAGAGCTCTGTCACAGCAGTCCCAGTCTGTTGCTACACACAACAGATTCTTAAAAATAGTCAATATTTTTTTTAGAATTTTACCAAAAATAGATGATCTATTGAACACATTTACCCCATGCAGTATTGTGATGAGCTTACAACATTGGGGCCACTTTCAAGGGAAGTTTCCTCCAGATTTTATGGCAACAAATTTAAACACTGACCACTCTGCAAGTTCTACCTACAGATTGTTTTTCCTTCTTGCTGCTTTTCCTCTGATTCAAGACAGCTGCCGCTTTGGAGACTCTGAGAACTGAAGAAGCATCAGTTTTGAGAAAAGAAGCAAATTTCTTTTCCTTGTCTTTATGCTACATGAAAAATGCTCAGCAGTTCTGCATCAGCTAATAACTGAAGATCTCCAGATATTTTATAAGGCACAAATTCACAAACCAATGCATATCAGACTGGTAATCACTGTACCAGCAGGAAAACAGGAGCACAGCGTTCAACGGATTCACTTAGAGCTACACATCAAGTAGAGTCTGGAAATAGCACTGAGCTCACCTGGCTCTCGGTCTTGAGCTCCACCAAGACCATCTGTTCTCCTAGACACTACGACAATATAAACACGTCATTCTACTGAAGGGCTTTAATGAGCTGTGCTTGCATACAAACGTGCATCCAGACCATAGTTGTTGCACCACCGTGTCCTACGAAGGGGGGCAATTCTAGTAGAAAAGAACTTGCTACTTTGAAGCTAGAACTCTGGCTCTAAGCATCAGGGGTTTTAGAAAAAAAAAAAAAATCCCCTCTCTCACTCCCAAACATCCCATCCTTTCTTATTTTCCTCTGAGGGCAAGAAAGGGAAAAAGCAGGAGGATCAACCAGACTTCCTAGAAAAGAGGGTGTTGGTGGAGAATATTCTTACAGAAAACTAAACCATAGAAGTAGAAACATCTCAACAGTTTATCGCTGTTTGATTTTCATTTAATTATGCAAGAAGATGTGAGAGACACTAAGTATTAACTAAGTTTACTCATACAAACCCATAGTTTTTCACAAGTTTTCTCCAATAAGTTTCCCTAAATATCCAAGCTTAAGTTTCACTCCACTGAGCCCTGTAAATATTTTGATCAGATTTCTAGGGAAAACTGATTACTATTCTAGGGAAAACCGATTACTATTTTTATGCATAAACATTATTTAGATTTATTTTTATGAATAAATTGCAGCATCTTAAATATCAGGACATCAGATCCACGCAGATCAGATTTCAGAAGCAGGAGCTGGTTTCTTTCACCCACCACCAATCATCTCTGATAACAATTTTTCTTTACAAAAAAACTCTTGTACCAAAGCAACAATTGATCAAGACATCAGAATAAACAAAAAAAAAATTTCAGCCAGCATGAGCTAAATTCTTCATTATCTCCACCAATTCAAATTGAGGCAAATATTCATAGGAAGCTATTTTAAAAGGCAGCTGTATCATCACCTGGTACTGATTTTATCTTTACTTATTTTCAAAGAAAGTTCCCGTACCCAGACTCATTCTTCCCCCAGCACAACCTTTTCTTCCCTGAGCTACCATTAGACTTGGCTCTCCAGTGCATTTTGTTAATAGTTTATAAACAGTAATTACACAGAGTCACTCAGTAACCACAAATTGACTAATGCAAGCTGATACATTTTCTCCTCAGAGGTTTCCCTGACTGCACAAGTTTACAGAAATGCACAGGTCAATTTTAAAAATGCAGAGGACGTAATGTCTAATGTCAGTAGCCAGCTTTAGGATTTTATAGCCTGCCTATAATCACAAAGAGTTCTCTCCTGAAGTTATATAGAATCATAGAATCATGGAACAACCAGATTGGAAGAGACCCACCGGGTCATTGAGTCCAACCATAACTTACAAGCGTTTGGGGAAAAACATACCAAAGTGAACTTAAAGGCTTTGATTAGTCATCGCTGTTAGCCTGTTACAACATTTTTAAATAGTCTTGCAGGTTAGGCATTGGTCAAGTGTATTAAGGGAAGTCTCCTTCCCAAAGTATGTGTTATTTTAGTCTTGACTGGTTGTCTCATCCTACAGGCAAGACCTGAAATTCAGAGGGATTAAGTGAGCCCCTGACCACCACCTTGATCTCCCAAAGAGCTTATAGAAGGGGGTAGTGGACAGGATGAGAGGGAAT
>WAAB01013216.1:1595-33235 GCA_013389865.1 Piaya cayana
CGCCGCGCAGACCACGCCCCCCCACCTCCAAACCACGCCTCTTCCCACACGAACAGCGCCCTCCTTCCGTGCAGGCCACGCCCCTCTCCGAGATAAACCACGCCCCTTCCAGCACAAGCCACGCCTGTTCGCACACACCGCACACACTACCGCACAAACCACGCCTCCTTTCTACATAGACCACGCCCCCTTATACACAAGTCACCCCTTTCTACGTAGACCACGCCCCTTTCCCCTCACCCCGAGCCCNTCCAAACCACGCCTCTTCCCACACGAACAGCGCCCTCCTTCCGTGCAGGCCACGCCCCTCTCCGAGATAAACCACGCCCCTTCCAGCACAAGCCACGCCTGTTCGCACACACCGCACACACTACCGCACAAACCACGCCTCCTTTCTACATAGACCACGCCCCCTTATACACAAGTCACCCCTTTCTACGTAGACCACGCCCCTTTCCACTCACACCGAGCCCCCTTTCCACACAGACCACGCCCCCCGGCCGGTACCTGTCGCGCAGTGGCACTGAGCTCCCTCCCGCCCAGCCTCCGCCTTTTATAGAGCGGCGCCGGCCCTGCCCCGCCCCCTCCCGCCCCCTCATCCAATGGAAGAGCAGCGCGCGGGCTGACGGGCGGGGCCGCCGGCCAATAGGAGCGAGGCGGGCACCCCGCGCTGTTCAAATGCTGCGGGGCTCGGCGCCTCGTAATGGGGGCAGTGTGGGGGAAACTGGTGGGGGCTGCCAGCTTGGTGACCCCCTCCTCCTGGCTGGACACAGCCCCTTTCCTCCCTTTTGCAGCCCTCGGTACCCCCGTCCTGGCTGGATACAGCCCTTTGCATCCCCTTTTGCAGCCCTTGGTGCCCCACTCCTAGCTGAATGCAGCCCATTGCCCACCTCTGCAGTCACTGGTGCCCCCTCCTGCAGCCCCTTGCACCCCTCTGCAGGCTCTGATGCCCCACTCCTGGCTAGGTGCAGTCCCTTGTACCTCTCCTGCAGCCCCTGGTGCCCCTCTCCTGGCTGGACACAGCCCCTTGCTCCCCTCTGCAGCCCCCAGTGCCCCNAGGGGGCTGGGATGCCCTTAAGGGTTGGAGGTCCTGGGGGAGCTGCAGGTGTTCAGGGTTGTCCCTATGCTTGTTGCTGAAGGCACATGTCCAGGGAACAGCAGGATTTGGAGAAGGCAACGATGCTGCAGAGGAGCCACCCTTAGCCAGCAGGTAAGAGCCAGGGCTGGGAGGGCAGCTGGGGGGCTTGGGGAAGGGGGCTGGGAACTGGGGAGCCCAGGAGGGACTGTAGGGCTGCTTCTGAAGCAGCATCTTCTGTAGAAAGCAAGGGAGAGAAGAACGGTTCCCCCCCTTTGCGTAGTTTCCTCAGGCTTGTTGTCTGCTTTGGGGGACAAGCTGGTATTTGTACCTTAGTGGTGGCTACAATTACCCTCGTGTCTGCATGTTACGAGGAGCCCACTGGATAATGAACCTCCAGAGCTGGTGCAGCCCAACACCTGCGCTGCAAGGACAGTCACATTAGGTGGTCACTGAGCTTTGGGGGCACCATGCAAAGTGAAGAAGCTGTAGGGGGCCATGCTCAGAGGGCTGGGGGCTCTGTTTGCTTCCTGGCTTGGCTCCCTCATGTCCTCCACCCAAGGGAATGGGAGCAGATCCAGCACCACAGAGCATTTTCTCCCAGTGGATTTGTGCTTCCGAGAGCTGTGGGGCTGGGGCAGCTCCCTGCAACCCGGGTGGCAGTTGAACAAGTCCTTCTTGCTTGGGTAACCTTGCTTGTGGAGCATCCTTCTCCACAATGTACTCGCAAACTGGGGTGAAAGACACACTGTGCATTCCCAAGCTCTTGTAGGATGCTTTTGACCTGCTTTCCTTGTTGGTAACGTGGAAAATAATCACAGCCTTGTCTGGAGGGCGGCTGTAGCTCAAGGCAGCAGGCATGGGCAGCGTTGGAGATGAGGGATTGTGCTGTGTCCTTTCTCTCCACCACCAGTGTCTTTTGCAATGCTGCTTGGCTGCAAGTTGCCTTTTCTAAGGCTGTGGCTGAGCTGTAGCTGGAGATGTGAGAGGTGATACCTAGAGCTGGTCTGTGTGAGATATTATCCACTTCAGCAGGGTTGGGGCACATCACGCAGACTGGTGCTGAGCTTTGGGTGCTTTGGTGGCTGGAGACAGGCTCTGCTCCTGCTCAGTCAGATCAAAGGCTCTGCCCTTGCTGGGTGTTGGTGCTCGTGGACTTGAGCCCCAGCTGCAGCTCTGCAGCGTTTTCTGTGGCTTCCTGGGCACTGGGAAACCAGAACAGCGAGCGCTGCTGCTGCTGCCAGCCCGTGCCACATCTTCCAACCAGGCAGCACAGGCAGCAGGTGCCTCTCCAGCTCCCCAACCCACCTCCAGCTCTGACTCCAGCCTAGGTGGTCCAGGCTAAGAGCCTGAGTAGCCCAGCAGCTACAAGGTGGCTTGGATAGTGCAGATGGTGCTGGCCACAAAGCATTGCCCTGGTTTGGACTTGTGGTGTGGCCTCGGGACACTGCCTGCTGCCAGCCCTCAGCTCTTTAATCATCGCCTGGCCCTGCTGGCCTTGGGTTGTGTCTTTAACTGAAGGGTCAGGTGGACTCGAGACCTCATCTGGAGTGCTGTGCCCAGTTCTGGAATCCTCAACATAAGAAGGGGATGAAACTGTTGGAGCTGGTCCAGAGGAGGCTACAAAGATGATTTGAGGGCTGGAGCATCTCCTGTATGAGGACAGGTTGAGAGAGTTGGGGCTGTTCAGCCTGGAGAAGAGAAGGCTCTAAGGAGACCTTATAGTGACCTTCCAGTACCTGAAGGTGCTACAGAAAAGCTGGGGAGGGATTATTCATAAAGGCTTGTGATGATAGGATGAGGGGCAACAGAGAAGGGAAGATTTAGGCTTGATATAAGGAAGAATTTCTTCACCATGAGGGTGGGGAGGTCCTGAAACAGGTTGCCCAGGGACATGGTGGCTGCCCCATCCCTGGAGGTGTTCAGGGCCAGGCTGGATGGAGCTTGGAGCCCCTGATCCAGTGGGAGGTGTCCCTGCCCAGGGCAGGGGGGTTGGAACTACAGGATCTTTAAGGTCCCTTCCAACCCAAACTATTCAATGAGTTTGCAGGGTTTATGGAGGTGCAGGTGACCTTGCTCAGGGTGATGCATCCTTGGGGTGGTTTGGGCATCATGGGGCAACTCTGATGCAGGAGATGCTGCCGTTTCTGTCTGTCAGGGAAGTGCCCTCTGCTGCAGCTGCCGGAGAAGCTTGGTGGCACCAGGAATACCCAAGAGCACAGCAGGAGCCTCTAGGAGCTAAAGACGGAATTAAAACTTTAATCTTATTTAGAGTCTGGGTAATTAATGTAAAGGCTATAAAACACGGGCCTGATCCTCTCCCTGACTGCCGGGCACTGCGTTGCGGCTGGCGAGCCTGGCGGCGGCTGCAGGTTTTCTCTCCTTCCCGACTGGCTCTCTCGGCGGGTGCGAGTGTTTTGTTTGCAGCCACGGTGGCTTTAATCCTGGAGCCGGGACAGGCTGCGAAAGCCACGCTGCTTCAGTTTGGCCCACGGACTCCAAAATCTCCTGGAGAGACGGGAATCTGGCTGATACCTGTCTTGGCACATGACTGTGAGCTCTGCTTTTCTCAAAGAGGATGATGAGTCCTGTCTGTTTTCTGGCTCTGCAGCCGCAAGCTGGGGCAGGATGGGTTGGTTTGGTGATGCCTTTCCCAGGAAAATATCCGTGTCCTATCCAGCATCCCTATTCTCTGATCTCTGCTGGGGTTTGTGCGCCTTTCCCGTGCAAAAGGACCTTAAGGATGCTACTGCTGGTCTGAAACCATCTCAGTTAAACCTAATTGCGGCTTTTAACTGGTCGGAAAATGGCAAGTAGCATTTCTTCCCCAAAGGAAAAGAGGATGGGCCCAGGACTTGCTGTCTGGAGGGCTGTAGCTGCACCTTTCTGGGTTTCTTGGCCCCAGGCTGTGGCGTGGGTGCCGTGGGGCTGGTGCAGCTGCACCGTGCTCGGTCCAGCTCGGCTGATGTCCTGGTGCCAGCGCTGCTCTCGCAGCCGTCGATCCCGCAGCGAGCTCCAGCAGCAAAACCTGGCGGTCCGCTGCTCTCAGCTGCAGAGTAAACAAGCTGGCAAGAGAAACCATTTTGCTTCAGCTAGTAGGAGAAACCCTTTTTAGGTAGCACTTCCAACTGGCAGTGCTCTCCTCCATTAACCCCCTCCTTCCCTTTGCAATGAAACGTGAAGTTGCAGCGATCGGGGATCAGGCTCTTGCCAGGGCAGCTTTGCCACCCAGAGCAACGAACACAGACGTGAATTTACTGCTTGATCTCATAATTTCAGTGCAATTAGACTGGCTGCTAGAGAGCAATTTCCCCTTAAGCCTCAGAGTCCCAAGTCTAGGCATTGCCTGGCTTTCCTCAGACAAGGAAGCAGAGGCATTTGGGTATTGGCTGAAACACACGGTTTTTTAGGTGCACCTGGAACTTGACTCCTCGGAGATGCGTCTGCGAGTCGGAGCTGTGGGTGCCTGGCATGTCTGAAAAGGAGCCTGCTTTTCAGGCTCGCTTATTACAAGTCAGGCACCCAAAGCTAGAGGGGAAAACAAGCCAGAACAAGGTTTTCAGGCTGAGCTCTGGGAGCAGGGTTGGCCTCTGCAACCCCCTCCCCTGTGCCAGGCAGACACGATGCTGCTTGGACCCCTGAGCTGCTCCTTGATCTTGAAGGGACTTGTAGCATGGACCTGTGGGGGTTGCTTTTTCCTACAGCTCTGATACCACAGTCAAATATGTTGTTTAAAATCCTGGGGAAAACAGGAGTGAAAACCATAATGAAATATCATCCCTTTAATATTGTTCCTCCTCGCTTTGAACTGGTGAGCTGTACGATGCCTCCCGAGCACCACGATGGAACAGGGCATGGGTGAAGTGCTCAGTACTTTGATCTGCTCTGTTCCTACCGAACTTCACTGACTTGTCTCCTACATCTCTTGTACCCTGGGCACTGCTGTGCAACGCACAGGTTTCGCTGCTGTTGCTTCCCAGCCTCCCTTCTGCGTTGCCGAGCACAGCCTGACCCATCCCTGTGCCCAAGGGGGAGCTTTCAAACACTCCCAGTGCTTCCTGCACTCCTACCAGAGTGTTGTGAGGTCCCCTTGGCCAGGAATTACACGATTCTTGCTTTGATCATGGGAGGGTGGAATTAAGGAGGTGGTTGATGGCTACCAGGGTCTTCTTGCCCCCTCAGTGGGCTCAGCTTATCGTGCTGTGAGCGGGTAAATGCTGCCTGTGTTGGCCAACTGGTGACATGACTCAAAAGAGAAGGGGGTCTTTGCTTGCACCCAATGTATTTTCATAGAATCACCAGGTTGGAAAAGACCCATTGGATCATTGAGTCCAACCACTCCCATTAAACACTAAACTATGCCCCTCAGTGCTTCGTCCAGCCATCCCTTAAACACCTCCAGAGAAGGTGAATCAACCCCCTCCCTGGGCAGCCTCTGACACTGCCCAATGACCCTTTCCATGAAATATTTTTTCCTAATGTTCAGCCTAAATCGCCCCTGGTGGAGCTTGAGGCCATTCCCTCTCGTCCTGTCCCCTGTCACTTGGGAGAAGAGCCCAGCTCCCTCCTCTCCACAACCTCCCTTCAGATAGTCATAGAGAGCAATGAGGTCTCCCCTCAGCCTCCTCTTCTCCAGGAATCCATGCAATATTTTGTTACTGGCTTTGCTGTACCCACACGTCGCTCTGCAGTAGCAGATCTGTTCCTTGCTAGAGCTGAGAGGAATGAGCTGTCGATGATGTGAGCAGAGCTGTGGGTGTTCATGGGGAGGTTGCGGTGTCCCAGTTGGTCTCAGGAAGGTTTGCTCGGCTCGCCTGGCGCACAGAGCTGCTGGGGTGATGTTCTGCATGGGTAAAGCTCCTGGCACAGGTGCTTCCCTCGGTCTTTAGGAAGCCTATCCGACTGCATTAGTCTCTCTGCTGGTGCTTTGTCTCCTTGTTTCTGGCATATGGAGGACACAGATTGCTACAAACCCATTGTTGGATGCTAAAGCTGCGAGATAAACTGGATGCAGCAAGCTTAGGAGCTGCGTGTTGTTCCACACCTTGGACTGGGTGCTCCACTGGACCCTGGTGCCCCAGAGAACTTGTCACAGCTCCAAGATAGACATGGCACTCGTCCTCCTGGGGGCAAGAGGGATTCCGAGAGCCTCTCTGCTGCCTACACAGGGCAGGCACAGACCCCGTGGTGGCTACCTGGGGGCTTGCACAGGGACCTTGTGTCAGCAGCATCCTCACAGCTCCCATAGTGTTTGAGATTGGAGGATCCACGGCCTCTGCACTGCTTGACAGGGACTTGCAGGCGATCCAAGCCCTGCAGCTTGCAAGAGTGATGGCACCAAAGCTCAGCCTGGCTGCAGGGCTGCATGGCTCCAGGCTGGGATCTGCTGCCTGAGTACTTTCCCGGTTGACTGGAGGGAGCTGTGCTGGAGGGTTTGACAATTCAAGGTGCTTCTGCCCATGAAACCTTAGTGTGCCCAGCACTAGCTCTCATCTAGGCAGAACTGTGGAGGGATCAGGATAGGACCCTCACCCAGGGGACTTGAGACCATGGCTTGTGGGATCGCTACAGGGAGGGTGCTTTTACCTGTGGTGGCTCTTGGGTTAGGGATGGGAATAAATATCACTTGGAGCCAATGGAGAGGTGAACAGCAGGCTAAAGGACAACTCTGAGCTCTGTGTGGGAAATGTGCTTTTGTCTCCATGGTCTGGGTGTGTGTTGAGCAGTCAAACTACCTCTCTGCTGGTGTTTGGTCCCATCTTCTGGGAAGAAACCATGACAAGGGCTTGCTGCGTTTGGCACAAGGTCCCTGGAGCTGGTTTTTTTGGAGGCTGTGGAAGTGACCATGGTCTCCTTGGAGAAAGCAGGTCTGTGCCCCTTCTTGGACCTCTTCTTGTAGCTGTAAAATGAATAGAGGATGACACCTGCAGATCCCTTTCTCATTGGTCCTGGGTGGAGCAGGGTAGGACTTGCTGAGGACCAAGTGGGATTTGCAGCCAGGTTCTCCACCAGGCTCTTGGAGGAACCCAGACAACAAGCTTTATATAGTGATGAGAATGCATGGAGACCAGGCACCTGTGATCCAGGGCTAATTGTGTCTCTCTGCCTCACTTTCCTCTCCCACCTATACCCTGTCCTGTGGTTTGTAGGTGCTAATCTGTGCAGGATGGGGCCTGCCTTACTGCACCAGCACCATCAGAGGTTCTTGGGTGACTCCTGTGATGGGAATTACCCATCTCCAATGAAACCACCTTCCCAGGGCTTGCTGTGCTGGGTGGTGACGCTTGGCATCGAGAGCAACCAAAGGAGAAGATCCTTCCCTGCTCCCTGTGCTTGCCAAGCCCACAGGGAGGGTGTTTGGGGAGCAAACCAAGTTGGAGCTGTGGCTTGAGTGGGGAATAAACGCTGGGATGGCGTGTGGGACCTGCCTGGGCTCCTGTCCCCAGGCACTGTGAGGTCCCTTTCCTAGCTAAATGTGACCTGAGGCGTGCATGATCCTTGCTGCCAGGCGACGCGGGTTCCGAAACGGTTAATCGCTGTCTGCCTGTGGTGGAAACTGCAGCCTCCTCCAGTCCAGCTGGGGAGGAGCGTGGCCTTGCAGTGCCCGATGGATGGATGGGTGGGTGGATGGATGGATGGCGAGAGGAGGACTACAATCCCCGGCAGGGAGCAAACCAGGGGGATGCCGGGACTGGTAGTCTGGTCCTGGCTTGGGGGTCCCCGCTGCCACTGGTGGCTGGGGCGGGGGGACCCAGAGGGAATGTGCAGTCTCGGGGAGGAGCCAGCGTGTTCACCCACTTTGTTGTTAAATACCTTAAAGGAGCAGTGGCTGTGCCCGAGCGAGCTCCCTAGCGGAGTCGCGCAACCTGGGCCGTGGGCTTTTTAAAGATAAAAAATCACTCGCATGGCCTTGGTTATTAATGACATCTCCCGCACTCGGTAACTCCTTCGGTGCCTGGGCGGCGCTGGGGCTGGGAGGCTGCGGGAGCGATGCTGGACCACATCTGATCCTGCATCCCCTCCAGAGCATCCTCCGCCGATTCTCTGTGCCCAGGAGCCTGGTGCTGCCGGGGGATGGATGCCGAACCATCCCGTGCTCTCCGTGCCATGGGAAATCGGCACCGAGGCTGTTTCCTCACAACTCAGCTCATGAGCTCCACAGATAAAGAGCTACGGAGTGAAGTGCAGAGCAGTGACGGCACGGGCAGCGAGGCAGATTTCTCGTGCCACTGTGGCACAGCTGTGACCTGGAGATTTCTTCCCCCTCTGGCATCATTCAGTCTGGCACCTGATGCCTCCAGCCAGACACCCACATCAAACCACTGCCCCTTGCCAGCAGCGACCTTGCGCAAGCCTGGAGGGAGATGACAACAGAGCATCCAGCCCCACAGCATCTCCTGCCTGTCTTGGGGCAGCCGGAGCTGGCTTGGGTGTGTGGTGGGAGCCACAGCCGGGTGGGTGACCCTGCACTGGGATCACAATGGGGGTATCAGTGAAACATCTGCCCCAGCAGAGCCAATCAGCCTCGGGCTGGACCCTGGTTTCTTCAAATTGTTTTGTCCCTGCTGCCTTGTCCTGGTGGTCCTTGTCTCAGCGCCTCCTTGAGCTTCAGTGGAAGGGGTTGAAATCCCTCTGGCAGGCAAATGTGCTGGAGAGGGGCTGCTGGAGCACAGCACAGGAACCTCACTGACTGGAAAAGCAGGAATAACCACCAAAACCCAACAGGAGGGAAGGGCTGCGGTGCTGCAGGGAGCCAGCAGCTGAGCTGGCTTGCGCTGGGTGATGCTCTGGGGCAGATGGCCCTGGCCTGCCTGTGCTGCCCAGGGTTGCACGCCACAGCTCACCTGTGGGTTGTCATGGCTGGGAAGGCAATGGGAGGGCTTGGGTGGCAAACGGGTGCTCCCAGCCTGCCCTTTCTCACTGCTGGGTGCAGCTCAGCCTCCTTGCGGCACGAGGGTTGGGTGCTTGCCTGCCAAGGGGCCATGCTCTGTGCTTTTTTCCCTCTTGGGTGCAGGTGTTGGAGAGGGTGTTGGGCACGCCTGATCCTGCCTGGAATTGGGTTCCAGCTGGTCTGTGCTGTGAGTACAGGCTCATGGCCACACTGCCTCCAACCCCACGGCTGGTAGTGGGCAGAACTGCTGGTCTTGCTTGTATTTGGAGTTGCCAGGAGGAGGACCTGGGGGTGTTGGTTGACAGCGACTGACCATGAGCCAGCAGTGGCCCAGGTGGCCAAGAAGGCCAATGGCATCCTGGCTTGTATCAGAAACGGTGTGACCAGCAGGTCCAGGGAGGTTCTTCTCCCTCTGTACTCGGCACTGGTGAGACCGCTCCTTGAATCCTGTGTGCAGTTCTGGGCCCCTCACCACAAGAAGGATGTTGAGGGTCTGGAGCGAGTCCAGAGAAGAGAGACAAGGCTGGTGAAGGGGCTGGAGAACAGGCCTGATGAGGAACGGCTGAGAGAGCTGGGGGGGTTTAACCTGGAGAAGAGGAGGCTGAGAGGAGACCTCATTGCTCTCTCCAACTACCTGAGAGGAGGTTGTGGAGAGGAGGAATCTGGGCTCTTCTCCCAAGTGACAGGGGACAGGAGGAGAGGGAATGGCCTCAAGCTCTGCCAGGAGAGGTTTAGGCTGGACATTAGGAAAGAATTTTTCAAGGAAAGGGTCATTGGGCAGTGGGAGAGGCTGCCCAGGGAGGGGGTTGATTCACCTTCCCTGGAGGTGATTACAGGATGGGTGGATGATGTGCTGAGGGACATGGTTTAGTGATTGATGGGAATGGTTGGACTTGATGATCCGATGGGTCTTTTCAAACCTGGTGATTCTATGAAATTCTTACTTGGAGCAGATGAACTCTTCCCTAGCATGCAGAGAGCTCCTGGTGTGTGTGTGTGGCACAGTAGGACTGGAAGGGCTGAAGCCCACTGGAGCTTGTGGCTGCGGAGGCACCACGAGCTGCCCTGTGTGCAGGGACTCTGTGTGGTTGGATGCTGGATCACAACCCAGGCAGCTGTGACCTTCTGGGTAGCATCAAACCCCTTCTGGGCTGTGACAGAGTCTACATTGGGTTCTTTCTTGTGCAGAAGGAAGCGGTAGAGTGGGAGAGGCTGCCGGCTACTGCATCCAGCGAGGAGCCTGTGGTGCCCGGGGCACAGGGAGCCGGTGCTGCTTCTGTGCTGTCTCTTGGATGCTGAAATACGGAGCCTGGGGGGGGGACTTGCCTGCCTGCCACCAGCCTGTAGGAGCACAGAGTGACCTGTGCCTCCTTTATAGCAAGGTGTGAACAGAGATGACGGTGAAAGAAATTCAAGGATGCAAGGGAGAGGGTGGGGGCTCAGTCTAACACCTCCTGAGGTGCCTAGCTCCTCGCCGGGGGCTGTTGAGGGAGCGGGTGAGGTGGTGTGTGGTGTGTGCTGGGCTGCGCAAATTGTCCTACAGCCACTCTGACCTTGGTCCAGTCACTTAGTCTCCATGCTCCCTGCACTCTCTGGTGCTGTGACGCTGACACTCGTTGTTTTGCAAACAGCTCCTGTGGGTGTGCGTGAGCCCCGATACAGCATCTGAGGAGGGGTCTATGGGCTCCACAGGAACCCGGTGAAGGTGTCTGGTGGAGGAAGGCAGAGGAGAGCTCTCCTACAGGCTTGTCTAGCTCTGTTGCACGTTTCCTTTTTTTGCTTTTTCCTCTCTCGCCTGCCATTTGGGAGCCTTATACCAGCAGCCTAATGTGTTGTGATGGTTGTGTTGCTGCAGGCACCTCGGAGGAGCCCTGCGCCAAGGCTGCTGGGGTGCAGACCCCTCCGTGCCCCCCAAGCTGATCCCTTCCCGTGCAATCCTGCTCAGAACTGAGCCTGGACCCTTGTTGCTCTGATGCAGAATCCCCAAAGGGTGGAATGCAACTGCTGGCAGGAGCTCTGGGTTGGGGATCCTGGAGGTAAAACTGGCTGTAAACAGGTCCTGGTGTGCTGCTGCTTTGCATGCTGTGTGATTTTCCCATGCGCACGGGCATTCCCAAAGCTGAAAGGAACTTTTCCCACTCTGGAAAAAGGGTAGAAATGAAACGTGGATAACATTGCTAAGGCAGCGTTGCTAGAGGAATTAAGAGCCAAGCAACAGCATCCATAGGAACCTCAGTTCTTCCCTTATCCCCCTGCCCATCGAAGTTAATTGCATTTCCAACTGACACTTCAAGCTGTCCGGCCACGGTCGTCTGCGGCAGAGTCAGCGCGTAGTGGTTGCTCTGGGATATAAACCTCACCTCTGGTGTCTCTCTCTCTCCCGGGGATAACGTCTTTCCCAGGGCTGTTTGTGCTGTGGTCAGGTCTTAGGAGCCCAGGGCTCAAGCTGAGCATCATGCCAGGTCTTTACGGGTATCTCTCGAAGGTGAGACTTGTCAGGCTTAAGCAGCGGATGAAATTTTTTTAATGGGTGTTCAGCAGCCACTGTGGAGATGCTTAAGGGCATGCATTTTTTTAAGAGCGTAATGGATGTTAAGCTCTCAAAAAAAAATCCTAAGTCTCTCTAGCCTGTGTTTCCCAAGCTATTGGTGCCTAACTTAAAACGAGAGAGCAAATGGAATGAAAGAAAAGGCTTTTAGATGGTGCAGAGCACCAGTGTGGAGCTTCTGCTTTCTTTGTGTGTCTGAGTTAGCTCTCAGCGCTTTGGGATGCTGAGCAGCAGGGTCTTAGTTGCCAGTGGATGCATTGAGGACCCGTGTTAGAGAGCAGAGTTAAGGGTTTTCCCCGTGTCAGTAAGATCTGTTGAGCAGAGTAAGCAGTGCCAGGCTCTGAAAGCTTACTGATGGCAACCAGGGTCTTGTGCAAAACTGCATGGAAGCTCTCCTGATGAAGCATGGTGAGCAGCCCCAGGGTGTGGAGCTGGAACAGAGCCTTCCCACCTCCTGCAAGGGGCAGGGAGGCTTGGACTGAGCAGTTCTGCTCCAACTGTTGCAGGGAGCTGATGAAGGAGCTGGTTTCATCTCGGAGAAAGAGCTTTCTCTTCCACTCTGTGTGCAGATGAGCCTTTCCTGGGGATGTGACAGCCGTGTGCAGGGGTTTCCTGCCTGGCCCTTGTTACTGTATCTGCCTGACACTCTCTGCTGGCTGGTGCAGTGACCCAGGGCTGGGAAATGGGTGAGGCACTGGATCCATCCCTACCCAGCTGCTGTTACCCCCTGGCTGGGAAGAAGAGACTGGCTGGATACGCTCCTGCCTTCCCCTTGAGGTCAGCTCCACTGTGGCTCTGCTTTCTGAGGTCGACTTGTACTTGCTGAGGGCTTGGCCCTGTTTTATAGAGCTTTTCCATGAGGTGTGTCCTGTGACTGCCCTCCCTTGGGCTGTGGGAACAGTGCTCGTCTCCGAGAGATGCTGGTGTCTCCAGGAGGGTGATGCTGGTGTCTCCAGGAGGGTGATGAGGTTGGGGGTGCAAGTTACTTGCACCAGATCTTTCTGCTTCTTTCTGCTCCTTGCTTGGGTTTTGAGGCAGATGTTGATCTGCCTTGAGGTGCTAGGTCCTACGCACATCATTGTGCATGTCTTGCAGGCAGGAAGATGTAAGAAAAAATGGAAGATTTGGGAATGACCAGGGAAAAATCATTCCTTGATGTATGTTTTGATGCAGAAATGTCACCTGCTGCTTCTCTAGCTTGGCCTGGGCCCCTGTTTCAGTTCTAGTAGTGATTGGTGTGTAATTATGGAATTTGGAATATATTTTTTTTCTGATTTGGAGAATCTTTGGCCTTTTTTTTGGGGACAACTCCCAGAAAAAATTGTCTTTGAGTAGCTGAGCAGCTGGAAGTCCCAGGGAAGGGACCGCACACTTCCAGTGCTGGTAGTGATGGTTTTTGGTGAGGTGGGACATGTGTGGCTCATGGTGACCTTGTATCTGCCCCAAAGGCAGTTGTTTATGGGCTCTGCTTCACCCCAAAGGCAGCTCTGCATCCTCTGGCCCCATCACTTCCAAGTCCTAGGAGTCCATCCTGGCTAACCCAAAGGACAAAAAGCTCTATGTTATCCTCCTTCCTGAAAGCTGTGAGAATCAGGGTCCCTCAAAACCATGAGGTGAGGGTGCATCACAAACCTCTGGTAGCCCAGTGCCTCCTTACTCAGTTTGGTTTGCACATCTAGATTTCCTTTCCTGCTTCTCCAAGCACTGCTCATCCCTGCTTGGGCTGGGAGAGCATTTCTGGATAATTGCTGCTGGAGTGACCGAGGGTGGAAGGACGCCCTTCTACCCACCATGAGTTTGCAAGTTCCCTGAGCTCCCAGTTGTGCTGCTGCTGCCTCTTAGGAGAGGAGGAACCACGCAGGGGTCTCTGCTCCTCAGCACAGCTGCACTGGGGCTGCCTGCAGCCTCCAGGCACGACAGCTCTTCCCCAGATGGAGGACGGGGGCCTGGGGGCATTGGCCGTCTGCTGCTTTTCTACCCAAAAAGGCCTGGAGGCTGTTTGACGAGGCTGTTTGACGCTGCTGCTCTGCTGTTACCCATTGAATTGCTCCGAAACCCGCGCTCCCTTCAGTTATCCCTGAAGATGGCTGCGAATGACTCTCCTCCTGACATGTGCATGATCTGTGCGCGCTTGGCTCTCCTCTCTTCCCAGGCAGCTGGTGGGTTATTTTTGGTTCTGTAGCGGCCCAGATCTGGTTTCTGCTGGGACAAGTCCCTGCCCAGAACAGCTCTTGCATCCCCTGGGCTCACGGGAGATGAGACGCTCCGGCTTCCCTTGCTGCTTGGCCAGAGCCCTCAGGGATGCTCCAATGCTCACCTGCCGAAGGGCTGGTCTGTCGCCTCTGTGGAACGGCTACAGAGAAGATGATGTCAGCCAGGTCTGCAGGGACTCACCTGGACGTATCAACCCCAGAAACCTGATCTGTGGGCCTCTCTGCGGGGAGAGGGATGGGCAGGAGCAGCTGGTGCTGTCGCGGCGCTTGGAAATCCAAGCCAACACCTAGTCACGTGTGTCCCCCCTTGGCTCGCAGGCTGGAGGGACGGCAGCCCCCTTTCCTCAGCTCCTGGCCTCCTGCCAGGGTCCTGCAGTGGAAACTCCTTTTGGAGGGGCATCTGGGGGGCCGGAGAGTTTGCTGGGAGCGGCTCTGGGGAGATGCCGGGACATCCTGCCCAGGCGTTCCTTGGGAAAGGGTCAGGGTGGGAAATGTGGGAGCTGCTGTTTGGCTACCTCACTGCAAGGATGACCCCCCTCTTGAGCCCCTCTGCAACTCCGGGATATTTGAGCCTGATGGTTGAGCCCTTTCTTAGAATCGTGGTTCACCTCAGCAGTCCTGGAGCAGCCTGGTATTCTGTGTACCCCGATACCTGGTCTGATGCTCGCTATGGATGCTCCAGACCCCTGTGTGTCTGGCAGTGCAAGTGGGGTAAGAGCGAGTTCTCAGGCAGTGCTCGCTGCTGTGGCTCAGGACACCGCATCCTAACATTCCATGTGTCCAACAGGGAGAACTGGACTAAAATCACGGTGTACTTGCAAGATGCTGGCAGGCAAAGGGCTGCCAGGGATGCTGCAGGTTGACCCCGGGTATCGGAGCTGCCCTGGGCATCAGGGGAGGCTGCAATGCTACCCAGTCCAGTGCTCCCCATCCTCCCTGGCACAGCTTCTGAGCCAGGACAGCTTTTTCTTGCTGAAAACTGTGCCCTTTCCTCCAGGGAGGGAGCATCAACACATCCTCCCACGCTCCTGCTCATCCACTTTCAACAAAATGCCGCTCTGACGTTTCTCTCTGCTCCTGGCAGGGACTGAAGCTGTTTCCAGTCTCTAAGTGTGGGGCTGCTGGTGTAGGATCTCAGGTTTGGGCTCTCCTACACCAAACACCCCCCTTTTTCTTCTCTGTGCGGGTTTTCTGACTCACCTCCCAGGACTGACCTGCCTCCCAACTCTGCAAGGCCGGCTCCTGCCAGCTCTTCTGTGGGAGAGCTCATCTCCCCATGAAGCCTGAGGGTCTCAAATGCTACCAAAACCAGACCCAAATCAGCTGTGAATAGGCTTTAACTTACTATTCAGAAATACAATAGAAAAATCAAATAGATTCTACATCTCCTTCAGCTGTCTGTGTGCCTGGTTTTCTTTGTTGCGGGTGACTGGAGGAAAGAAAATAGGTTTGTTATGAAAGCACCAGGTCCATACTGCCCCGCACTGTTAATTTGGAAAGCACGAGATGAGAAAGAGGTGGCTCGTGTGGGCCAGGGCGGCTGTAGGTGGGAGGAAGATGAGGCTGAGGTTGGTGACTCTGCAGTGTTCAGAGATGACCTGAGCTCTGTGTGGCACAGGGGGTTTGGTGCAGGTGGCTTTGTCCAGCTGTTCATCCCCACCAAAGCACTTGCAGAAGACAGGCTGCCTCCTCGTGCCTCTTGGGGTTTGGCTGTACAGCACAGAGCACGTCTGCTCTGCTTATTCCTTGGCCTGGTTGCTCTGTTTGGCTGGGCACAGGCTTTGGCAAAAATCACCTGCACCACCTCCTGCCCAGGGAAGGGGTTGAGTCACCTTCCCTGAAGTTGTTTAAGGGACGGGTGGACGAGGCGCTGAGGGATATGGTTTAGTGATTGATAGGAATGGTTAGACTTGATGATCTGATGGGTCTTTTCCAACCTGGTAATTCTATGATTCTATGAGTCGCCGTGTGCATGTACAACCCTGCTGCAGCCTTGTTTCAGGTTGAGCCTCACTTGCCACGTGAAGCCAAGCAGGGTTTGCAGAGGCAGGTGGGAAGTGGAGAGAAGGGAAGAGCTATCACAGCTTGTGCTCAGCTTCTTGGTGTGTGATGGTCCCTGAATGGTGTCCCCTCTCTTGCCTCTTGTAGATGTCCCCTCCCTTCCCAGCTTCATCCCAACCTTGGATGAATCAAGACATCCAGGGTCTGGTCCCACTGATGTAAAGGGTGCAGGTTCAGGCTGCATTAAACAACAAAGACTTGCTCTGCCCGTCAGACAGATACCCCAGGGGCAGACTGGAAGGGTGTGGAGCGGAGGCTTCTCTTTGCAGAGGTAGGATGGGAACGTTTTCTGGTCTTGCCTGTCTGGTTTAGCACTCCTGGCTGGGACTGGATGATCCAAAAGAGAGCTTGGTCTGAGATGCGAGGCTATGACATTATTATTTAAAACTTCTAAGGCACGAAGCTTTAACTTGGGCCCAGGTTCACATGATAGACCTGATCTGCCAGGGATGGGGTGGTGGACACAAGGTCAGATGTGATGCCTGCTGGTGGAGGGTTGTGCTGGTGCAGTTCCAAACAAGAATTATAGAATCATAGAATCAGCAGGTTAGAAGAGACTGACCAGATCATCAAGTCCAACCATTCCTATCAAACACTAAACCACGTCCCTCAGCACAGTTATGGGATTGCGTTCTCTGTCCCTTGCCTTCACCAAGCTGTGGACCTCAACTTTATGTTTGAAATCAGAGCTTTAGGGGGTTGAAGCTGGCTGCCTTTGGCGTTCCAAAGGCTGGACTCACACCTAGAGTACAGTGTGTCCTCATCTCTCTGGAAAGAAATGGACATTTTATGTGGCTGAGTATGGCCAGATGAGCTCTGCCAGTGACAGAGGATCTACTTGACTCTGCCAGAGCCTGAACAATGCCTGTACCCATGTGGAACAATGCTTGGTCCAGCTTGTCCTTCAAACCATAAGAGGTAAAAAGTGACATTCTAATCCCTGATACCATCCTTTACCCCATCCTGGGGGGTAGGAGGGGGAGATACCCTTGTCAGAGCTGCTGTCACCACAAGTGCCCCTACGGGGAGAAAGGGCTGAATACCAGCAGCACACGGAGATGGTGGGAGGTGTCCCGGTGGGAGCTCACAACAGCTCGAAACAGCCGCCTTTTCTGGGGCTGCCCCATAAAGTTAAGCTCTGCAGGATATCAGAGGGCTGCAGCTCCTGGAGCTGAAGGGAGCTGCTGATGTCTTATATTCCTCAGGAGGACAAAGGGCTGGGCCATCCCCCATGGCAGCAGTGTCAGGGCTGTGCCAAGCTTTCTATCTAGGAGGTCTCCACTTGGTGAGGTTTGCCCACCCACCCATGGCAGGAGGAGAGGCACTTTGTGGTCTGGAGGCAGCCCAAAAGCTTGGGGTCCCTTCATCTTCCTACCATCCCGGCCACGTGTGACCATCGCAAGCCCATGCCCTCTTGTTGCAGGGTTCAACCTTGTGGTTTTGCCTCTCTGAACGTCACGGTCCATTTCTCCTTTAGGAACTTGCAACCTGCTGCAGAACAGAGCAACCGCCTGGCTCTGCCTGAAGGCAACCTGCCCCTGGCACTGCAGCCGTGCCAGATGCTGAGGTGTGGAGAGCTGCACCAAAATCGCTGTTTCAGATGGAGCCGCTTGCTCCTACCCTGGTGGGAGGGATGTCATGTACCAGTTGCTTGCTGCAAGAGATGTGCGAGTGCACAGTTGAAGCAGAGAGCTGCTGGGATGCCCACCAGAGGGGAAAGACGAGCTTTACCCTTGGTCTCAAGCCCAGGGCTGTGAACTGCAGGATGGTGGAAGGGTGGAGGTGGTTGTTCACCAAAAGAGTACAACAAATATGTCTGGATGCTGCTGTCAAACACCCTGCTTTGAGCATTTCCATGTGAGGAGAGGCTGCTTTGCAGGTGGCATGTAGGCAAGTGCTGTCTCTGTGCCACGGGTGCGTTGCTTTAGGTGGAGAGGAGCCCGGTCCGCGCTGCAGAAGAGGGGAGCTGATCTGGGGAAGGCTGCCTGTGCTTGGCAGATGGGTTGGAATAGGAAGAGTCTCTTCCAAGAAGCCCTCGATGGAAATGAGCCTTGCACAGCTCTGGGGGTGGGCTGTGGGGGTGAAGGGTTGGGAGATGACATGCACGATGGCTGCTAAATTTAGGAGGAGACCATGTTGTTGGTTGTCTCCTTGCCTCATGGCCAAGGCTCGTAGCCTAGTCCTGACTGTTCCTGTGAGCTCTGCGGTGTCTATCTTTGGCCATGCATGGGAGGAGGTTCTTTTCTTCCACCTCCCCTTGCATCTTTGAGACCTTTAATCTTACTTGCTGCCTCAACCAGCCCCCTTGGGGAAGGAGGTGGTTAATTAACCCCTTCTCCCCTGACTCCTCACTGCCCGTGTTTCTGGACCCTGCTGGCTGGTGACCCCCTCTGCAATGTGTCTGTGAAGCTTGTTATCTGCCCTGAACAGATTTCCCTGGTGGGAAGGAGAGGTGAATCTGTGAAGGTTCCAGCTCCCGTCATGAGTGTCTGCAAACGTATGGGGAGCTCTTCTCAGCCTGGCTTAGCTTGTGAAGGTGCCTGGGTTGTTCTCCAGGTCCAGACTCCAGACAAGATGTGAGGAGATGATCCCTGAGATGGTGTGGGACCTGGAGGGGACAGGCACTGCTGAGCTCCTAAGCTGGAGGGAGGCAGGCATCCCTCACCAGGGTAGCACTGACACTTGGAAATGAAGCAGGATCCTTAAAGCTGAGCTGCTTTAGGGCCTTTCCTTCAGTTCTCTGGGCAATGCTGCTTCTTGGGGACAGGATGAGAAGGAATGGCCTCAAGCTTTGCCAGGAGAGGCTCAGACTAGACATTAGGAAAAAAAAATTCATGGAAAGGGTCATTGGGCACTGTCAGAGGCTGCCCAGGGAGGAGGTTGAGTCACCTTCCCTGGAGGGGGTTAAGGGACGGGTGGATGAGGTGCTGAGGGACATGGTTTAGTGATTGATGGGAACGGTTGGAGTTGATGATCTGGTGTGTCTTTTCCAACCTGGTGATTCTATGATTCTCTGTCCTGAGAAGGCTTGGCACATTGCAGGTGTGCCCTACCTGAAGCTAAACCCAACCAGGGTAAAACTCCACTCACCTAGAATTTCCAAGTGGCTTTGTGCCTGGGGGATGATGGGGTGATGCTGCTTGCCTTGTCCAGGCTCTAAAAGAAGGAGAAGGAAGAGGGGACTGGATCCACGGGCACCAGGGCTCACCAACCTTCTGCTGTGTGTGCAGGAACCGCTGATCCTGCAAAGGTGCCATTGCTGCCTCCTGTGTCTGTTCCTCCGAGCAGCATGGGATCGTGTATGTGTGTGTATAGCAGGGCACCCACACCTTTCTGTGTAGGATGCAAAGGGAATCCAGCTCTGCTCTCCCCACACCAGGCTGTGCTTTGGGCTCCAGTGTAGACGATGGGATGCCTGGGAGAGGGGTGCTGCCAGCGGGCTTCTCCCCTTCCATGCCAGGGTTAACCTCCTCTAGCGATGTCTCATGTGGCTGGGCCAGATCTGCCTTCTGCAGCTGGGGTAGCGGAGGGAAGGAGGAAGCTGGTTGTGCAGTTGTTGGTAGAAATCAAATGTGAAAGGAGTGGGAATGCAGTGGCGCAGGGCAGGGCATCTTTGAGGGGAACCTGCGTGCTACTTGCGCTGGGTCCTTCAGCCTCCTCCCAGCCCAGATGCTGAGCTCAGCGCTGCTGAGACGCAGGGAACGGCGTCCCTTGAACCCTCCTGCACGCTCCCCACACAGTGTGGCTGAAGGTTAGCAGTAAAACCGACGAATGCTTCGTCCTAGAACTGTGCCTCCTGCCAACTTCTCTTATCAGACCCCGTGCTTTCGCCTAGAGCCTGTAGCTGTGAGGATGGAGATGGGGGGGAACAGGCTGCTGTTAGGCTGCTCTCTTGCCTGCAGCCTGTTTGCATTCATGATTGCATCCGTGCATTAAAGCGCTTTGAGCTCCTCGTTACCAAAGTGCAGACTCTGAGTTTTAATGAGCCACCCGTGGGAGCCGGGACTGGGAGAGATGAACCACCGTCCTGCTGAAGCGAGGCAGAGCTTGACAACAGGCGCTGCTGCCTGGAAACGGTGGGCAAAGGCTTTATTGACCACTGGAGGTCACTTTTTCAATAATGCAGTACAATCCAACTTTATTTTGTCAGTACCTTTCATGCAGGCTGCTTCTGAGCCGCTCGACAGACCCAGCGCGAAGGGAGGGAGAGGAAAGACGACTTCTCGAGCTGGGGAGGTGGCGGCTGCTCAGCAGCGCGGGGGGCAGAGGAGAAGGCTCTTGTGATTCAGCCAAGAGCTAGAGGAGAAGAGCAGAAAATGAAGCAGCCTGATGCCGCTCCCCTGTGCTGTAGAGGCACCTTCAGGGTCTTCATAAGCAAATAAGCGTGTTTGGTCCTGGAGAGGAGGGGTGGAGGTGGCAGGATGGTGCTGGGGAGGGATGGCAGCTCAGCACAGTCTGGGTACCACACAGAGAAGGTCAACCTGCTCTTCTTAGCTGATGCCAGCCAGCTGAGGGGAAGCAAAGGCCCTACAGCAGCACAGTCAGAAATCCAGCTTGCCGCAGCTGTTTGCTTCTAGAGCGAAGGTGCTTTCACAAACACTGTGGGTTGAGCTCATGAAAGAGCTCAGACGTAGGCAGGCTCAGGCCGTTTCTGAGCCAGAAATTGTGCTTGAATCGTGATCCTTTGCTCTCCGACTGGTGCCCAGTCATTCCTGAGAATGGATTGCGATGCCCCTACCTGCACTACCTGCCTGTTCCAGGCATCGAAGCGAGGTTTCTGCACAGACTGATGCCCCACAAGGGCTTGGACATGCAACTCCTCTCAGCCCTATGCAGGCAAAACCCTGAATGCTCTCCCTGGACAAGAGAAGCTGTTGGGGGCTGTGAGGAGAGTGTCTTTAGTCACCCCCAAATCCCATCTTGGAGTGAGAAGGGACGTCCTTGGATCCTTTGATGTTGGCACCACCAAAATGAGCAGATCTGAGGTTTTTTTGCTAATTCGATATTCTTGTTCCTCTTTGAGAGGTGGGAGAGAAATAACTGTTTTTCAAAACTGCTTCTTGTATAGCTCGGGGAGGAAGGGGCTGGGTTTGCGTGGAAATGGCCCTTGGACCTGAGCAGCGAATTGCTGCCTTGCAGGCGCTGCCCTCCACAAGCTGCTTTGGGAGCGGGATGGGTAAGGACTGTGAGTGTTTAACCAGCACGGCAGATGGGACTCAAGACACGTCAGAGCAAATATTTAAATTATGAAGCCACTTTTTGGCCTATAAACCACGTGCTGCATGGCTCCCAGTGCCCATGGGTGTGAACTTCACTGTTTGCTGCCCTGCCGATCGGCAAGACTGAGCTAAATGTGCTGCCTTGGGTTAGTGTTGGATTTTTCCTCTTTCCTCCGACCCTGGGGTTTTATTTAATTTATTTGTTTGGGGTTTTTTTATGGAAGGGTTTTTCCTGCTCTCAGCAGAGCGGAATGGGAAGTGATTGCTCAGCCAAGGAAATCTGTATCCCACTCACTGCCCACTGTCCCTCTCCCCTTCCTACTCACACAACAGTTTTCACCATCTCAGCTGCCGTTGGTGGAGCAGCAAACGGTGAATCTTCTGTGCTGGGAGGCAGGAGCTTCATCCCTGTGCTGCCTCTTCGCTCTAGTACAGCCTGGGAAGTGGGGATGAAGGAGATGCTGGTGGAGTGGAGCTCCAAGTCTCCCTTTACCCTGTAACATTAGTCTGGGGTTCCTGGGGTTGGACAGACACCAAGGCTCAGTGACACGTAGCCAGATCCTGGTGGGTGTCTTCCTGCTGCCTCAAATTCATTTTGCAAAACGGCTGAACTGAGGAACCGCGTCTCCAGAAGGTGGTGAGGCTGGGATCTCATGTCATCTTTTGCTCCAAAATACATCAGGCACAAGCGTCAGGTTCCCAGAAACGATCCTTGACTCGTTTACACAGCACGGAGTGGTCTATGGTTTGTTCTTCCTTTGCTGCTTCGCCTTTCAGCCTGGGTCCCACGGAGCCAAGAACTGACGTGGCTGTTAACACGGGCAGCTCTGCTCCTGAATGAGCAGAAGAAAAATAAATAGCATCTCAAATTGCAGCCTGTGTGCGATGGGCCAGATTTCTGCTCCCTTTCCAGATCTACAACTCAGGGTAGTTACTTGTGTCTTGCATCTGCAGTGAAAGTAAGATGGTAATTGGGCCCAGGGATATTATGGGATAGACCCAATTTAATCTCCTGGTGCTTCCATTTCTGCCTTGTATTAAACCCTGTTCAAACTCTCCTAGGAGAGTTGCTAACATAACTCACTGGTGTCTCTGCAGTGCTTGGAGATCCTCAGATGTGAGTGGTTATAGATGCTTTTAGTAGCAATTAACTCCTCTGGAACGGAAGTCCAAAGCGAGGGGAAATTCATAACGGATAAGAAAAGCCGTGTTGGTGTGCTGGGTTAAACCCAGCATCGTGCCCTCTAATTACGTAGTGGTGGCCTAGGCTGCCAGAGTAACTGGTGAAGATGGGATGGTTGCGCTCAGCTGGGGGGAACCAGGGCTTGATTTAGTGCCTGTTGAGATCAAGGGGCCTTTGATTTCGGTGGGGATTGAATCAGGCACTGCGATATCAAATAGGCCAATCAGATAATGACTTCAGATCGTCTGAGAGATTCATGACTGTGAGTTGGGACAGACGGGGTAAATTGGGCAGCCAGCTGGGCGAGGCTGAGTGAGCTGCCAGGCTGACAACTTGTACCTAATGAAACGGGATGTCCAGTAGCAGGCTGGGGACAAAGATGCTCTGCTAGCTGGGATAGGGTATGGATTGTGGTGCTACAGACCAGGAGAAGCCTGGCTGGAAAGCTGCCTGGAGGAGAAGGACCTGGGGGTGTTGGTTGACAGCGACTGAACATGAGCCAGCAGTGACCCAGGTGGCCAAGAAGGCCAATGGCATCTTGGCTTGGATCAGAAACAGCGTGGCCAGCAGGGACAGGGAGGTTCTTCTCCCTCTGTACTTGGCACTGGTGAGACCACTCCTTGAATCCTGTGTTCAGTTCTGGGCCCCTCACCACAAGAAGGATGTTGAGGCTCTCGAGCGAGTCCAGAGAAGAGCAACAAAGCTGGTGAAGGGGCTGGAGAAGAGGCCTGATGAGGAACGGCTGAGAGAGCTGGGGGTGTTTATCCTGGAGAAGAGGAGGCTGAGGGGAGACCTCATTGCTCTCTGCAACTACCNCTTTTCCAACCTGTTCATTCTATGATTCTATAATTAGATGCTCTCCCTGCCAGGAGACCCAGTATGGGCCTGTGCTCCTCTCCCACCTTGTTTCTGGCTGGGAGCTCATGCAAGGGCTGGTGTGCAGGATAGTGGCTAGAGGAGCTAAAGAGAGAGGCGTTTGGGGTGATCTTGCATTGTTAAGCCTGTTCTTTCAGGCTTCCACATACTTCCTGCAAGAAAGGTGGGTGTTTTTCACTTTTACTTGCAGCCCTCAGAGTACCAAGCTGGCACCTGAAGCAGTCTCTGCTGTCATCTAAATGGAGAAACCAGTCACAGCAAGAGGGGTGCTATAACGGGAAGGATGCTCTGCTGCTCCTCAGAGATGTTCAATCTCCAGGATGCTTGTTTGTGAGGTTGTTGTCTTGAGGCTTGAGGTTTCTGATCTTGAGTTTGGCTGTCCTGGCAGGAAACCTGTTCTGTATCATGGGGCATGATCCTTTTCCCAGGGTCTCCAGGGAATTTTGTCCTACTCTTGCAGGAGCATGAGGTGTTTGCAGTGTGTCCCTATCCTCAACTCCTCTGTGGCTCATTCACCGGAGTTCTTGGTTGGTTTCCATTTGGCAGTGCCTGGGAAAGAGTGTGGTGGTTCTCAAGGCAGGTGAGAGGTATTCTGGGATGGGCTACATCTCTACAGTGACTGTAGCATCACTCACCTCTCTGCCACTGAATTTACCTCATGCCATGGCTGCTCTGCTGGGAGGGTGGTGGCTGCTGTGTGGTGACCAGCGCTGAAACAGCTCCTCCAACAAACGCCCAAGGCCCAGGGTCTCACTTCATCTCTGTCCTTGTAGATGGGAAGCTTTGGATGTGCTGCTTTGCAGGGGTCAGAGCCTGCAAAGCCTGGCTTTGTCTAGCAGTTCGGTTTTAAGCCACAAGCTCTAATTCTGAAGCTTGTTCTGTTTGTTTTCCCCCCTGTCATCAGGGAAAAATAATTGTAGTATCTTACTCTATGTGCATTGTATAACACCTTAGCAGAGTTTGCACCCCAGTCCATCCCACAATCTCTCTCTGTGGCTGCAGGGATGTTATCTCTGAGGTCTCTACCTGCCCTGACAAATTTGGTTGGAAGTGGATCAGTAGGTTTAGAAGTTCTGGGGAGATTTGTTGCGAGCATATGGGCATCATGCCATGAAAAAACCAGGCTGAAGTCAAATTGAAGGCAACAATGAAAACTTAGAAAGGAACGGAGAGAAGAAACAGTGGATCAGCAGATGCAGAAATCCCTCTGGGTCCTATCAAGTGTTTCGCCAGTGTTTAATACTGAGTAAAATATAGTATCTGAGGGATCAGATCACTGGGTATTCCCTCTGGATGGGGAGACCCTGGCTTGAATATTAGTCTGGTGACTCATCTTCTGGAGCTGTCAAGCAGAGTTCTGGCGTGGGGTTATCGCTGTGTCTGACTGGCTGCGGGGTGGGGGGTGACATTGGTTTCAGGCTATTTGGGAAAAACTACTTGAAGAAGGTGCTTAAACAGCGTCATCCAGCTCTCTGCTCCTACAGCTCTGTTTCCTGGAAACTTGGATTCAGCAGCAGCAAACAAAGCCCTTCTGGGATGGTCTGAGCGTCCAGAGTTGGGGTTTGCAGGGGAAGGGACAAGCAGAGTGGTTTTGGCAGGAGAGTGCTCAGCTGCTGCTGTTTCCAGCAGGGCTTGGGGGGAACCAGACCACAAAACTTGCTTCGTAAAACCATCTCCTGAATTTGCAAGACTCATCGAAGGGCTCTTCCAAGTCTTCAGCAGCACGTGGCTGTTTCGCAAGATCCTCCTCTGTGAGCCAAGAGGTGGGTCACTGGCAGCTGAAAAGATGGAAGAGGTCAATGCAGGAGAAGGAGGCAATAAAATCATAGAATCACAGAATCACCAGGTTGGAAAAGACCCATCAGATCATCGAGTCCAACTGTTCCTATCAAATACTAAACCATGTCCCTCAGAATAGTTAAACAACCTTCATGAAAGGTGCTTAAGGGCCTGTGTGTTAGAGCGAGGTGTCAGGCCCATATGAAAGAAGTCGTACAAGGAAAGCCTGTGAAGGAGATGATCTAGTTAGATTTTTTTACTTTGCTTTTTCCTTTAATCCATCGCAGAGACTCTTCCAAAGCAGGGAACAGACGTGAAAAGTCTGTTCTGTGCTGCAAGGAGGATATGGTGGGAGGGAGAGGACCGCACAGCCTTCGTGATGCTGTGGTGATGGATCGTCCTTGCTCTTGTCTGATCTAGGAACGTGCTGCCCCTCTCTGTTGCTTTTGGAGAGCCGTGTGTCAGCTGGAGCTGGTCTTGAGGACTGCCTGGCTCCATTCTTTTGGGATCAAGGAGTCGGAGACAATCTGTGTGGACAGCATAAGAGTTGCAGATGGTCCGCTTGCAAAGCTGTGGAATTACTGGGAGGGGGAGAGGGTTTAACTCGTATATCTTCCAATAAAACAGCACAGTCTGGGCCTCGCTGCCCCCGTGGGCACTTGTGTGCGTGTATTTGAGAGAAAATCCAAACCGTCCTTTGCTTTTGACTGATCCCTGCTCAGGTCTGCCCAGCCTTGCACCAGGACAGCGATTACTTAAACGCCAATAATGCCGTCTCAAGCGGTAAGTAAAGCAAAGCTTGCCTGCGCTGGGCTGCTCTGCGACTTCGCTGTTTCAAGTACAAGCAGCAAGCTGTTCCTGCGCGTGGGCTACCGCTGCTGCCAGGAAAGCTATTCTCAGTCAAGAGAGAGAAATGAGCTGTGCAAAAAGAAGGCACGTCTCGGATTGATAGGCATCGCCTGCCAGTTCAACCAGTATGTGCTGGTTCTGCTGCCCAGGGCTGGCTCGGGAGGCTTGATACGCGCTTGCGGTGGTTGCGGGTGACCCTTTGGACTGTGCCAGTGTTGACAGAGAATTGCTGGGGCGGCTGCGGCTAAATCGGTGTGACCTGTCCTGAGTGGGATTCTGCAGCGGTTACTTGCAATAGGAACAGAGCGAGACACTGCAATGTGACACAGTCCCCGCGTGTCATGTTGGTGTTGAAAGCAAAGTCCCAGTGCTGCTCCCAAGGCATTTTCACCCCTTCTGGCCCCAAAAGAACAATAGCATCGAGATGCCTTGGGCTGCTTTTTGGGCTTCTTTAGTCTCTTTAGCGTTTTTCCTTGGGTGATGTTTGAAGCTTGCTGAGGATGCTGCCCTCACGCTGCACGAGGAAGGGATTTTTTTTTTTTTCAGCCCTTCACTTGCATCTTTCAGGAGGAAACTCCTGGGAGTTTAAAAAGAAATGTTGACACTGACCTTCCTTTTGGAAAATTTCAGCTCCTGCTGGAGGTGTCTGCGTGTCAAGCGGAGCCCTTGAAGCTGCTGACTGGGCGGAGGGTGATGGTGCCTCTTTGTGCTGTAGCTCCAGGGCTCTGATTCTCAGCAGTGCCGGGCTGGTGGGGTGCTGAGCTGCGGGAAGGCTCTGTGGGCGCCTCTATCTCCCGCAGATCTGGGACCCACTGGAGTGTGTCTGCCCCGACGTCAGCCTGCCCTCGGCTCTGCTCTTGGCTGCTCGGACGGTTTTTGCTCATACTTGCCCTGTGATCCCTTGGCCCATTGAGGAGGTGGAGGCTGCCTGTGGGGTGGCTTTCACCCCCAGTTCAACATGGGGAAACGAGACAAGGGGAGCTGATTGAGGATGCTTGGATCAGAAATCGTGTGACCAGCAGGTCCAGGGAGGTTCTTCTCCCTCTGGACTCAGCACTGGTGAGACTGCTCCTTGAATCCTGTGTTCAGTTGTGGGCCCCTCACCACAAGAAGGATGTTGAGGCTCTGGAGTGAGTCCNATTACAGTATGGGTGGATGAGGTGTTGAGGGACATGGTTTAGTGTTTGATAGAAATGGTTGGACTCAATGATCCGGTGGGTCTTTTCCAACCTGTTGATTCTATGATTATATCATTCTATGTGTCTGCACTGGGAGAGCAAAACTCAACTCCTATATTTTGTTCTATTTCCCCATCCTCTCCCCAGAAAGACCCCCAAAAGCCATGCAGGGATGTGGGACCTCTTGGAGACGAAGACCCCCAACCCAACTCTGCCTCGCTGGGACACAGTCCCCTCTTCTCCCAACCCTCTGGGGAACTGCAGGGAGCCTTAAGTCAGGGAACTGGTGTGTCCCCCACCATGAGGGAGGCCTCCATCCCACTGTGGGTCCCACACCATGCCGGATGTCATGGAGCCAGCCGGGCTGCCCCAGCCCTCGTCACAGCTGAGCTCCCGGCCCCAAACAATGGGGCCATTGAGGGGTTGGAGCTGGGGCTGAGGCCGGCGGGCGGCAGAGGGGGAGGACAGCTGAGTCCTCTTGTTCCACCCTGGCCAAGCTATCACCCAAAATAGGCACCTGGTGGCCATTTGGAGGCTGGGCCTCTTTGTCTGGAGGGCACGGCTTGTTTGCGTGTGAGGATTTTGTGGCGTATTTAAGTGTTGGAGTGGGGCGGGGGGAAGGAGGAATCCTGGCATTTGTGTGACCTTGTTTTTATTTGGGGTTTTTTTGGTGTTAGAAATGCAGGATTGCTGGTATTTTTATTCCTGCTCCACACCTTCCGGTAGGTATTTACTTTTCCTTGTAAGCTGGGCACCTCTGTCCTGGTGCAAGAGTGAGAAGCTCACTCTGCTGGCTGCCCTGATGGCTGGGTGATGGGGACAAGGGGCAGAAAGAAGGAATGGTGGGATTGTGGTGCTGCCAAAGCCCTTGACGAAGAGATGCTGTCAGCAGCTGGTGAAGCCACTAAGCTGTCCCTGTTGTACACATTTGCCACCTCCATCCACCACCCTGGTTGCTAGTCCTGGGCTCCTCTGTTGCCAGAGTCTCCTCCTGCCCCATGGGGTGTGATGGGTGCCTGCAGAGATAGCAATTCCCTGTCCTCCCTCTCCAGACCCCCTCCGATCCGCTTTCCTGGCACCGAAACGGATGCTGTCTGGCTCTTGTAGACAGCAAGCATCTGCTGTGCCCAGTGGCTCTGAAAATCTCGCCTCTTCCGTCGCCGTGCGTGGATTTAAGGACTCGGTGTGAGGTGGTTTTGGTTCGAGCCCGCTCTGAGTTGTGCTGCTGGAAGTGTGTGGGGGGGTTATTTCTGCTCGGGGAGGGGTGTAAAATTCATGCAATATTTGGATCAGCTCATTAACTAACTGTGCCGGTCCAAATCCTGCCCTTGGAGGCACGTGTGTTGCTGCCAGCACCATCAACATAAAGACTCTCCCCAGCACAGCCAGGGATAGGATTTGGCCTGTTTATATTCATGGTGCAAAAAGAACCGAAGGATTAATGACTGATTACTTCTCAGGCCAGCGGGAGCTCTGGGTACCCATCTAGTCTGCAGATAAAACGCAGGGTAGACCAAGACAAAGCTCCGCTACAGAATCCTCCCAATTACCTCACCGATCTCCCCGCACGCTGTAAAATGCACTGTCAGCTCTGCGACCAGCTAGCCAGAGCTCAGCCCCGAGACCAAACATCCCCTGATGCTGCTCTGTGAGGTTTTGAGGAACGAAGCCTCCATCGACCCTCTGCCGTCTTGCCCCTTTTCCCAACCTGGGCATCATTTGAGGTGGTTTGATGGAGCCTTGACTGGTCCCTACCTGCCTGTTCATGTGTCTGAGCATCCTATCGCCCCCCCTCCCCACAAGCAGAGCCTGCGCGTTGGATGCAGTTTCTATGGTTACTGCAGCTCCTGAGCCCGGGAAGAGCAGTTGGATGCTGGAGCTGGCAGGACCGACGTCTCCCTCTGGATCAGCCAGAAACTTGACAGGGAGTCGGTGTGTGCGGGAGCGACAGAGCACAGGACAAAGAGAGGAGGAGAGTGAGAAAGAAGGGAACCCAGGAGAAAAATCTGGTGTCTGCTGGGTACCAGGGTTGCCCCCAACAGGTTATCCTCTGAACAAGCTTCAAACAGGAACGGAACGGGTGGGGAGAAAAAAGAGGGATGATGAGAAAATTGCAGTTCTGGTGCTCGCATGAAGGTGACATTTGTTGTAGCATCTCTAACAGTCGATTCGGGGATCTAAACACATGGAAGTTTCAGCTGCTGCCAGAGCCTGACTATTCTACCCACATTTGTTTTCTCTCAACCCTTTTTTCCTCTTATTTAATTCTTTTGGGTTTTTTTTTTATTCTGATGTTTCCTTCCCTATACACACAGGTTTCCTTCCTAAACTGATATATCCTTCTCCTGTTGGTTAGGTTAAAAGTTTAAGGTGTGTTTGAGCCCTCACTGTGCGCGGTCTTGGTGCCACTTGGGAACCGATGGGATGGTTTTTTGGTAGAGTTTTTCCTTTCTGCTGCGACCACACTGGTTTCTGGCTAGTGGCTGTGAGCACTGAGCTATCTGCCCCATGCGCTGCTGTGCAAACCCAGGTGGGTGTTTGCATCTGCAGTCAGGGACCCTCCTGCTGCCCCAAATACTTATGGTGGCTGTGAAATTGGGTTCAACCTTGTAGGCTGAACCTGCAAAGCTCTTTCTTTCCAGCTCATCTAAACTGCTGGCAGACAGGGCAGTGCCTCCGAAACGCTTCTGCTGTAATAAGCGTCTTGATCCCTGCTCTTATGGGCAGGGTGTGGGGACAGGAATGAAAATAATTAGGGGAAAGGCTTGGGTGATGAAGGGCCCTCGTCCTGACCTGCTCAGGAGGTAACTGGGAGCACAGGTCTCCCCGTGCTTCCCAGGTGAGGAAGGCTGCTCGCCCAGGGAGCTCTCGGTGAGCCCTGAGCCAGTCAAACTGGCTCTCCCGTCTCCCTGGAGCAGCTCAGAGCGCTACGGCAATGTCAGACGTGGGGTTGCAATGGGCTACGGCTGTCCTTGACTTAGAGAGGAGAGGGCAGATAGGGGAATGGTTTACTGGGTTCTGGCTATTTGCAGGACTGGCAAGCTGCAAAAAAAAAAAATAAATTAAAAATCCCTGCAAAGCCAGGAAACTGTGCCCTGCCTTGTGCATCAGAGTGGTGAAAGGATGGAGCCCAAGCATGAGCCTAGTGGCTCTCCTGGGTTTGCACAGGGCTTGCTTGCCTGGCCCTGCCTGAAAGGAGGATGTGGAGAAGGAGGGAGCTGGGCTCTTCTCTCAAGTGACAGGGGACAAGACGAGAGGGAATGGCCTCAAGCTCTGCCAGGGGAGGTTTAGGCTGAACATTAGGAAAAAGTTTTTCACAGAAAGGGTCATTGGGCACTGGCAGAGGTTTCTCAGGGAAGGGGTTGATTCACCTTCCCTGGAGGTGTTTAAGGGAAGGGTGGATGAGGTGCTGAGGGACATGGTTTAGTGACTGATGGGAATGGTTGGACTCAATGATCCGGTAGGTCTCTTCCAACCTGGTGATTCTATGATTCTATGATATGTGAGGTCAGCAGCTCCCAGGTCTCTTCCATGAGCAGGGCCAGCCTGTCTCCTTGCCCTCCCTGTGGAGAGGAGAGGTGGCAGTGCCTGGGGAGACATCGCATGACTTCTTTGGAGTCATAGCCTGATTTTGAGGGAGGTGCTGCCCTTCCCTGCCTGCCTGGCCCTTTCCCCTCACCTGCCCCAAGCTCTCCTGTCACCGCTTGCGCTCCTGCCCTACACCGGGGTTTGTTGCAGGGCTGACACCTGATTCACCCAGGCAGAATATCCCTGTCTGGCTCTCTGGGCAGGTTCCCAAGTCTTGGGCAAAGTTGGGGATAGTTCTTCAGCGGTGCAGTTGCGGTTGGAAAGGTTCCCTCCCACCCAGGGGCACCTGTGTCTGCAGCTGGATGAGGTCCTGAGCCTTTCTGTGTGGAGCCTGTGTGAACCCTGAGCTGGATGCAGTGGGGATCAGCTCCTTCTTGGGGGTTTCCACGTCCCAGCAGAAGACGTAGGAGTTGACATCTGTGACTTGTTTAAGAACCCCACATCAAAAGTCATCAGCTCAGGTAGTCAAAGCCTTCAGTTACATTTTTGGGGAAAATGGTCTTTTGTTGTTCATTTGTTAGGATTTTTGCAGGCTGTGGAAAGGCTGATGGAAGCAAAATTAGAAATTAGTCTCTACCTGGTTGAACCTAGTCTCTTTGTTCTGCCAAGGGCAAGGAAGCTGTTGATGTGACAAAGGTTAACAGCCCAGCAGAGAGGCTCAGGGAGGTAGTGGTGGTCCCATGGAGCAGAGTCAGGCTGAGGAAGCCAGAGCTGGGACTGGGGCTATTGTGCAGCCGAGTTTCTGTAGGGACAACCCTGTGGGAGGCTGCAAAATCTGCAGCAGCGCTGGACACTTTGCTGGCACAGGGCCTGCTGATGCTCAACCTCTCTTGTTGTGGGTCCTGTGCCCTTTGGGTGGGATCAGTCTCTGCAGGGAGGCAGCGAGGCAGAGCAAGAGGCAGGAATTTATCCCAGATCTTGTAGCACAGACTCCCCATCCAGCCTTTGCTGGGCTAGTGATGAATATTGCGGCTCTGGTGGTCAGTACGTTCTCCCCAGCTATTCTCAGGCTGCTGCCATCACTGGAGATAGAATCGTAGAATAGTTTGGGTTGGAAGGGACCTTAAAGATCATCCATTTCCAACCCCTCTGCCCATATCTCACTAGATTCAGCTGCCCAAGGACCATCCAACCTGGCCTTGAACCCCTCCAGGGATGGGGCAGCCACAGCTTCCCTGGG